>SRPV01000293.1:0-24036 GCA_018360135.1 Claviceps sorghi | reverse complement strand
TTTTTTTTGGCAGACTAAACGGGCAAGAGGGAGTCTTGCTTGATATACTCCAGTCGTGAATGTACTTGCCCGTAGTTGCCCGTAGTTGTCCGTACTTACTTGCCCAAATAAAGTTGGGTACTTGACTCAGGTAGGTAGGTACCTAGTATGGCCTGGAGTTCCGGACCACACTTACATATGTACCAGTCTTTATGTATGTACACGGATTCCAGGCCAGCCGGAGGGATAAATGCGGGGCACGCTTGGCGAAACAACCCCGGCGGCGGCGGAACAAGTCAACGTTGAAGCGTCACATGCACATGGCACACCTGAAAGAGCCCGCTCGGAGCCTGTCTGGGCCGATACGTTTTGGGGACGAAGGGACGAAAGGACGGGGAAAGGGCAGGGCAGCTGGTGTATGTACATACATACACATTTTGGTGTATGTACATATCGATCTCGATGCGTCCGTGACTTCATATGCGACGCAATGCGGTGGGGAAGGGGCCCATGAAGAGACGCCCATTCGCTGCCCTCGGCGGCCTCGGCGGCTTCGGGGGCAGCTGCCGGCCCTTGGCGGCGTCGACCCTGTGGATTTAATGTCTGGATGTGGTCTGGTGTATAATAAAGTATGTACATAATATGTATAAAGTACTTTATATATGTATGTGCATGAGTACATACGTATATACGGACATACAGCATAATGTACACACTGACATACATACCTACCTACTTACTTACTTACCTAAGTACTTTATATCATGTACCTGAAGAACCTAGGTAGGTACCTTAAGCAAGTACAGATATACATACACACTTGCACCTCAAGTATGCACATATGTACTTGCAATCATTCCCGTCTTCAGATGCACGTTCAATGTGAGGACCCGGCGATGGCTACCAGGCAGTATTCTGTTGCGCCAATCAGCCTCGGAGACTCGACTCTTGGATGTTGATGCAGACGCCGCAAAGGGCATCTTGCCAGACTTATGCACGGCGGCCGTTTCGAAGACCTGCAGCTCGTGGCACTGGAGCACTGGAGCATTGGAGCACTGGCACACTGGAGCATTGGAGCCCGTACGCGCCTCATCAAGCTGACATGTACATACATATGCATGTACGATGGCTCGGCCTCCTCCATTGGGGCGCCGACGGGTCTGATGCTTGTCTCACTGGGGAGAGCCAGAGTCGCGAGACGACAAGCCATCCACACGTCATTATTTACTGATGAATGTAAGCATACATATACATCCACCACTCTATGGTGGTCCGGGGCCCGGGGCCTCGCACCTTCAGAATCGGATCCCTGCTGAAAAGGGGGGAAGTTTCATCTTGTCGAGCCTGATCGTGCCGAGGCTGCGGGCATGTCTACGATGAAACTCCCAATGTTGTTTGCTTGTCTTTGAGGTTCCCGGCTACGTGTTGTTTTGTACTTACACGGGCATCATCTGCGCAATGCCTGCCCAGTGTCGAGTCGTTAAAGCACGTCCGAGTGGAAAACAACCCGCTCGTGGTCATCGGGCCCCGTCGTGAATCATGATCGCCCTTTGATGCTGGTTTTGTGCACAAGTCTGCTCTCGCTCGGGCGAATGGACGACTGTAGCCAAGTACCTATGCATGTCAACGAGGCCGAACCAACGCCGCAGAAAGTGGTCCTTTCCAACCGACCATGTACCATATGTACATGTTTTAGCATTGACAATGTCCCGTCCCTTGTTGAGTCGGCGCCCCCTTATGTTAAGGAAGGCGTTGCGCCACTATCAACGAGCATCATTCCGGATGTGCCCAGAGACTGTTCAGTATGAGTCAAACGTCATTGTACAGATGAGCAGCCACCAACAAGAAGGGGTGTGCAACGCACCTTTTAAGTTCTTTGTCCAGTCAACATCATACGACAAGTAAATGACACGGCACAAAATTTGCAGACGACGATGCCTCAGAAGATAAGATTCGGAGAAAAGAAAGGTTGGCGAGGGGGTTAACTAGGAAGCATCATGTTGCGACTCGAGGCAGCCGCATTCGTGGCCACAAGACATGTTGACCCCAGAACCATATTATTTCGTTTATCAGAATTGCACTCTTCAGCATATAAAATATCACGCTATTCGTCCTTTCCCCATCTGTGAGAAATGTTGGAGGCCGTATGCATGGAGAAAAGTAGGTCAAGAAAAAAAAAAACCATCAGTCTCTTTCAAAGTTGTCTTGATTGGATGAGCATAAAATGGTGTCAAAGTTCGAAGCAGTCGATGCTCGTTGAGGAGTGAGGTCACTTCACTTCTCAAATTAAGACTTCTCCGTCCGAACCTTCGGCATCAAACTCATCTGCTTCCTGCTGAAAGATGACCTTCTCCGCCATGGAGAGGCATCTTCGCACGGGAAGTCCAACCACGTTGTCAACACTGCCATCAATTTTCTCGGCCAAAACCATGCCGCCAATCCCTTGAATCGCATAACCACCGGCCTTGTCAACACCTTCACGTGTCTTGACATAGGCTTCAATCACATCATCTGGAAGCCCATTGCTCTCGCTGAAAAAGTAAACCTTGGTCTCCTCGGTATGAGTTGTCATGCAATATCCAGGATGGCGGGCGTCTTCGCGGGGTGCCAGCACAGTGACAGCAGTTAGGACACGGTGCATCTCTGTGTCACGCATGTGCTTCAGCATTCTGATATGATCCGCCTCGCTGCGAGGCTTTTCTAGAATACGGCCATCGCGCGTAACAATGATGGTATCGGCAGAGATGACCAGCTCTGGGTCCGGAATCGACTCGAGCTGCGTTTTTAGGCAATTCACGTAGACGTCGAGACATTTCCGCCGAGAAGTCTCGGCCACGTATGCGTAGGGCCCATATGCCGTCTTGTCCAGGTCCTCGGGCTTGGTCGACGGTGTGACTTCCAGGTTGTTGAGTCCAATCTACATACATATGCCGCCTATCAGTGTCGTGATGGAGGATGAAAGGAGCGTGAAAAAGAGGCAGGCAGAGACTTCACCTGCTGAAGCAAGGCTTTGCGCCGTGGCGAGGCAGATGCAAGCACTACTCTCTTTGCGTTGAGATGTCTGACGATGGGCAGGTCGAGCGGTTGCAGAGGCCTCCGCACTGGTACTGCGGGCTTGGGAGGCCCGCGGGAATGCTCGGGGGCGACGTCTGCATAGTCTGGTGGAGAATCACTTGGAATCTTTGCCGGATCTGCCATGTTTTGTCGGTAGCTGGGGTGAATGCAGAATCCCGAAACTTGGGAAATCGTTGCGACGCCTCGCGGGCACGGAGGTGGTGTCCAATGTCCATGGTGGCCGCCGCCGTGGTCACTGGTGGGGGGAATTGGAAGCGAGCCTCGCTGCCCCGCTCACATCTCACAGTCATGTCGGGTTTGAACCACACATCAGATAGACAGACAGAGAGACAACAGAGAGACAGAGAGACAGACAGACAGACAGACAGATAGACGCTGGACCTGTTGATGTCTCGTCGTTTCATTACCAGGCCGGGGTTGATGGCACGACTGCTCATTGCCGTCACGAAGGTGACGCGTGGCAAAGCAACGTGTGCCCACATCATGTCCGTCCGCCGTTGTCTCTTTGCCCCTCATGTGGCCGATCAGTAGAAGAAAAAGAAAAGAAAAGAAAAGAAAAGAAAAGAAAAGAAGGCAGAAAATCAAGGCTCACATGGCAAGATACAAGCCCAAGACTGGGCCATGGTCATCTCTACGCTAGTCTTTTGTCTGGGTCGAGCAATCTCGGCCTTATCAACCGCATGCGGATCACTCCCTTGACCGATGCCTCCCATTCGGAAACCCGGACATTGTCTGGCTTCCGTGCCATCTTGGTCGTGGATGACTGACTGTCGGACCCGTGCTGGTAGCTCTGCCGCTGCCGCTGCCGCTGCCGCTGCCGCTGCCGCTGCCGCTGCCGCTGCCGTCGCCGTCTCTGCCTTGTGGCCTTATTGCCAGAAAGGGACTAGCGTTTTGGTGGCAGAAAGGCTGGCACGCACCCTGAATGTTTGTTCCCCCATGTGCCTTCCTTGTGCGATTGGAATCGCTAGTGCTCGTCGTTCTCTAGATGGTCGATCATCAAGCAGGTCCATCGTTGTAGCAAGATTCTGGCAGATCTACCAGCTCGAAGCCTGATCAAAACCCACATTCTAGCACCAGAGTCGCGCTTTCTTCTCAGACGATCGAGCTCTCAAGTTCACGATTGAAAGCAGCACGCCTGCTGTGCATCTTCGGTACCTGAATGCAACGCGATACTAAGCCCACGCGTCGAGCGCATCGTCAAACCATCCATCATCTCTCGTTTCAAGAAGGCCGGGCAGCAAGATCACCAACGAAACGACACTCACCACACCCCAGCACTGCAGGTACTGCCTGATTCCACGCGTTCGATGGTCTGGCCGAGCCTAGCTTTATTCTTTGGTCATGGACAGTAAACGCAAAGCAAACGGCCACGCTAATGCCGACACGGATGAGCGATCTGCAAAACGACGCAAACTGGCAGTAAGTGGTAGCCTTTTGTTTTTTCGCCCAGTAACCATGCCGCTATGGCGTGGCAACGTGCTCGAATTCTGTTTGACTCGAAATTGCTCTGCCACAGGAATTCGATTTATCCAAGGGCGAAACTCGCGAATCAACAACAGCTTATGGCCAGGCATTCCTTGAACAAATTCGGCGCACACAGGACAAAAGGTATTTCCCATTAGAATTCGTCACTTGTGACACGACTAGAGCGATCAAAATGCGCTGACAAAACTGCTGCAGTGGACGACTTGTCGCGACGTATTTCGAAAAGCTCCTTCCCAGAGAAGGAAATGAGGAATATTACAAACGCACGCGGATGCCGGTTTCTCTGGAAACCATTGAGGAAAAGCTCAATGAGGGCCATTTCAATAATCTCGCCCAATTGGAAAGCTACTTCAAGCGAATGATAGCCAATGTCAAAGAATTCTATCCCCGCTCTTCAGTCGTATTCGATGATGCCGAGCGTGTGCGGAAAGCTCTGAGCAACTACATGACCAAGAACAATCCTGCCTACCAAACACGAGGCTATCAAGCAGTTCCGACTCCTCTGCCTCCCGAGAACGGTGAAGAAGCAGAAAAGGAGGAAGAAGACAATGTCGACGAAGATGCAGAAGGTGAAGAGACCGGCAAGGTTGAGGAAGAAGGGAAAAGGGTAGAGGAGGAGGAAGAGCCCGCTTCAAGGCGCAGATCTATCATATTGAAAAGAACGAGTTCTGGTCGGCCGTCAAGGAATTCGGGTCCTCATGCCGACAGTCCACGGCGGTCCAAAGCGAGCAGCCGTCCCGACCACGATTATGACAACGTTCCCTTCAAAGGGTTGAATTTCCAACAAGCTCAAGAGAAAATTGTGGAAGAACTTCTGCGCTACAAAAAGCCTGAGTACGTGGTGTCTGGGGAAGATGATCCTGCCCCATGTTACCTCCCATTTGTGAAGCTAACTTGATTTGAAGATATGACGGATACTTCGAACCATTTGTCAACCTACCGCCTCGCTCCTTGAGGGACTACTACCGTGTCATCTCCGAACCTTTGTCTTTGAAGAAGCTGCAGAAAGAAGTCTTGGGCGTCCAAGGTCGCGGCGATCCTACTGGTATAAGTGATTTTAAAAGCTGGAATGCTTTGGAAGAAAGGGCAAAACTATTGTGGTCAAATGCCTACTTTTACAACGAAGAAGGCAGTGAGATCTACGAGTTGGCCCAAGAACTCGAGGTACGTGTGCTACGCGCGCGTTTGTTACAAGGAGGCCTGGATGACTAAAACATGGGACTAGAAAGCATTCTATGATTTGTTGAAGAAGGCGCGAGGAGCTGTTCAGGAACCAACTCAGGCCAAGATCAAACTGAAGGTTGGACAACCTGTCGATACCCCAGCTTCGTCGAAACGAGTTACGATACATGTTGGTGGACGAACAAGCTCTGTTGACTCACCCGTGCCGCAGACAGCACAGTCCACCGAGTCGTCTGCCAGTGTCTCCCATGCCAACGGCGTCATACGGCAGCCGGCACTGGACGCAACTCGGAGTGCTTTCGCTGCAGCCCCATCACCGAGTCCATCTGCACACGCCGGCCTCAAGGCCGAGGAGGCTTCAAGGATGTCGCCAGCAATTCTGGCCCCGGCGCCAGGACCCATGCCAGGGCCTCCTGTGACGACAACTACTCTGCCAGCGCCTCCGCCTGGGCCACTCCAGATACAGTCTACGAACCCGATGACCCCGGGCTATGTTGAGCCAAAGAGGATGCGTGCACCTGGTAAAGGTGCGTTGCCATCAAAATTCTGCATGTCCTTATTGTCCAATTATTCCTATTCATGGACCAAATTACTAACTTGACTCATTCTCGTCTAACAAGGCATCAAAGACGCGCTCATGTCCAGATTGAGGATTCAGCTTCATCCCGCAATGCAAGCCGACCACCCTGTTCTTCTCGATGTACACCCCCTTGCTCGAGAAATGCAACATTCCGGCACCGTCACCCTCCCGCCAAGCATCAACCGGGTCATTATCCTCCCCCTCCTGCCGGATTTCCTGCAGGATCGCCAATACAGCCTATGGGTCCTCATCGACAAGCAACCCCTCAAGCCTTGTCACCAGCCCATTCCGAACCAGCTACCCCAGGAACGTGCCTTTGACATCATGCTCCATCCAGGCGTCAACGTCGTTGAAGCACATCTCATCGCTGCAGTGCCCAAGCATGAGCGCGAGCACGTCGGTGCAGAGGTCGAACTAGAAGTTTTTACGGCATTTCTCAACGTTCTTCGTTATTAGAGTCAACCCAAGGTCCGCATGTGGTGGAGTTTTGTCCAAACTCGCAGTCTTTTTTTTTTCTCCTGCCTTTTTTTTTATTTTCATTCTATTTTGTCTTGTTGCGGAAGAATGGTAGCTTGGAGTTGCATGTGCTTGGTCGATTGATTATACAAAGGGCCATGCATCGAGACTGTGTTTTACTTTTCTATCCAGTCCCCGCATCCCTGGGCCACGAAGGCTCGTGAGAACATGTCTGTAACTGTTTAAAAAAGGGTGCAAGTCATGATGATCTGGTTTATGAGGTGTTGTAAAATGGGAAATGGGGAACAAAACAGAAAAAAAGAAAAAAAAAAAAAAGACAGAAGGTGACTGTCCGTGTACAAAACGTGTGTACTGCGTTCAGGCTCAACCGAGCTCAAGCTTCAGTATTTGGAACAAACACGCGATACACAAGGGCAAAAGAATGTTGCTTAGCGATCTCTGGTATCATTTCGTAAACCATCCAAGTACCGTAACACTACCTGGAGGACCTCGCCGTCATCCCCTCATCACTCCCCCAAACTTTATATCCTTGAATATACTGTACATGTTTTGCAAAAAAAAGAAAGAAAAAGGAAAGAAAAAGGCCGTTAAGAATCACATCTGTCTGAGAATGTTTCGTCTTCCTTTCTTTTGCTAACCCTCTGCCGGCTTCTGCCTGATCTGAACCAAGTGTTTGAAGAGCGTTTCGATGGTGAGGAAGGTCTTCTGCTTGGGGTCATACCAGCCTAGGACGTACACGGCAATGACGGCCTTCTTGCCCTGGAACTCCATTAGGCCGTCTACACGGACACATCCGCGGTTGGGGGGCTGTTTCACCGGCTGCCAGTTTTTGCTAAATGCCACGGCGGCGTCGTGCAGGGCATCCTGAATGCGAGGGTTGAGCTGCGCATCGCTGTCAGAGGTCGGCCGGAGTACATCGCCGGGATCGGTAGAGGCCGGGAGGTTGCCGGATTTCCCGCCGCTGCCTGGAGCTTTTACAGCTTGCTTCCCGGGGTTGTCCGGGCCGGCTTGTTCTCTCATGCGGTTGATGGCAACGGTTTGCCAGGACGTGTCTCCGGGCGGTTCCGTACCGAAGCCGAGTGCCTTGGCTACATCTCGAGCCGTTTGCCTGCAGAGGGAATTGATAAATGCCCAGACTGTGAGGGCGACTGCTTTGGGATAGATGACCATGTCGACATGGCTTGCTGCGAGGGAGTCGATGGGACGGTCGCCCCAGAAAATGCCCTCGTCGCTAATGATGATCCTTTTACTACAGTTAGCATGGGAAAGGATGTAAAAAGAAAGAAGGAAGGGAAAAATGCATCGTTACCCAGATATAAAGTGTTTTGGCGGCGGTTCGGGAGGATATATGATGTCAAGCCACATCTTCCTCAACTTGATCTCTTTCCCCCCTAACAACTTGACAATGTCAGGGTTCCTTTCCACTGCCCTTCTAACCATTTCTGCCAGAGAAACTGTTGTAAAGAACCAGCAGGTTAGCATGGAACACACGCACAGAGAATAGAAGAACGGCCAGGTCTCGTACATTTAATCTCCTTTTGCGCTTGCGGGTCCCTGTTCAACGCCAGAAAGGTTGACCACTCCGGGTCAGATCCTTTATACGGCGGCTGCTCCACTTCGGTCTTTGTAAAGGGAAATGGTAGGAACAGTAGCGGTTGATCTTCGCCGCCTTCCGCGATGCCTTCCCATTCCTGCTTCTCCTTCTCTGACAGGTTATCCCATTCGTGGTCGACCCAGTCCAACAACGGGTCGAAGACGACGGTGATGAATATTTGCCAGCACAGATAGAATGTGATGGTGGTAAAGGCGACGCGTCTGCAAAGCTCCAAGGGTCAGCATGATGGGACAAAGCGAAACGGCACATGGAGTAAATAATGGTCGACGTACCCAAGCCGCCTTCGAAAAGCGTGTATGCTGGGTGCAGCCGTGGTCCTAGGAAAATATACAGGCAGGCCTTGAGGCAGTTTTTTATTCCTTCGCAAGGGCCACAAGGAGAGCTGTCGGATGGTGGAGGGTGTCCGGCGGACCATGGTGTTTGACATCAACGAGGTGATTGTCGAGGCACGCCCAAAGGCGGCGGCCGCGCGAGGCAGCATGTCGAACCCGTCGTCGTCGTCGTGGCTTCACGGCTCGCGGTGTGAAACGGGCGGCGGAGGGTGGAAGAAAAGAGCTGGTCCTCTTTTCCGTCGAGACTACCGGCCGATGGGCGTGCGTGCACAGAACAGGCAAGAATCTGAAGGCATGACGAGGCAAGACTATGGATGTATGTCGAGTTGGTGATGCTTGGGGTGTTCCATGTTCGTGTTCCAACTGGCCCCACTTCGGTGCTCATGCCAGACTGCTCAGTGCCGTCCAGCACTGCTCCAGCGCCTGGTGCCCAGTGACGAGTGGTCAGTGCCCAAGTGCCCAAGTACCCAAGTACCCACGTGCAGTGCCGCGGACCGGAGCATTTGTCGCCGCAAGCTCCGACACGCTGCGCCGCCGCCTGCCTGCCTCCCTCCAAAACATCTGATTGCATAGACCAGACCAATTAATTAATTTACCACACCAGCACAGCCGTGCATGACGTCTCAAGCTGTCAAGTCTCAGCTCCGTCAACGCCGAAACGCCTCACGGTCTGTCCCCTCATCATGAAGCTCAACACGGGGCTCGTCGCCGCCCTTGCCGGCTGCGCTGCCGCTGCTCGGCCATCAGCCGAAGTCTACATTGTTCCCAATAACGATGCGTCGTCGCCGCCTGCCGTGACCCCTGGTCTCGCCCGACTGCTGTTCCTCCAGCGATTAGCTTCGAACGGTCGGGGACTCACCCAACATGATATTCCCAGTAGTGTCGACGCGGCGAATGCAGTCTCTTTCCTCGATCGATTCGGAAAACCCACTCCGCCGCTGTTCTCGGCCGGCGAAAGCAACCAGCCAAGCCAGCTTGTCCTGATGCTAGACCGCATGAGCGACTCGCACATGGAGGAACTTCGCAAGACGCTCGGCACAAGTCCCTCATTCACAATCGCGGATCCCCCTGCCAACGAGGCGCACAAAGATCTGATGGCCCTGGATTTTCTTTCTAGGCCAGGCGTGGCAGATGGCAATCAATGTTCCATTCAGCAAATTGCAAACCCTATGGAGGGCTGCTGGAACGGCAAGTCTTCGGCAGTGGCGAGGTATAGCGTGAGCGAGGTATGTTCCTTGAACCACATGGCTGTCAATGATTTGACTCCCTTGCAAAGTGACTCTGCTCCATCGAGATCATTGTTAACACCTCCTCAGGATCCTGAGACCATCAAAGACCTTGCCAAGCAGATCAAGCAGCTTGTCCGACTGGCCAAGTCTGGAGACCTGGAAACAACCATCGTTGCCCTTCCCTCTTCTGCTAGCGCCAGTCAGTGGGCGGATGAGCAGCAGGAACTGCGTCGTCGACAGGCAGAGCAAGTCATGTCAGTAATCGCCAAGCCTGAAGCGGCACCTCAGACGACCTCATCGCCTGCGCCTAAACCGATGATGCTCGCTCCCAAAAGCCGTATTGCTGCATGCTACGAGACATTGTCGGCCTGCAACGCGGCAACCCGCAACTGCACGGGCCACGGAACGTGCAAAGACAAGTATGTCAGTGGGGATGGCATCAAGGCTGGGGCCTCGTGCTTTGCTTGTCATTGTCAAGCCACAAGAGAGGAGGGCAAAGGGGTGAAGCACTGGGGCGGGCCATCATGTGCCAAGCAAGACGTCAGCGTACCTTTCTGGCTCTTTGCCGGATTTACGGTGGCAATGGTAGTCATTCTATCCATGGCCGTTGGCTTGTTGTACAGTGTTGGCGAGGAAAAGCTTCCTGGTGTGATTGGGGCTGGCGTTTCAAGAAACAAGTAGCGACGGAGGCTGGCTAGTGATGGTGACGGAGCTTTGCATGTCTGTTTTGGGAGTTTTGTCATCGCATACATGCGGGAGGACTTGTAATATACGTAGATGTATCATGCGGCGTGCACCCACCGCGTTGGCGTCCACTCGGTTTCATAGTGCTTGTTTTATTGTTCCGGAGAGCTTTCTGAGCTAGAATGCAGCACTTTTTTTTTTTTGTCTTTTTCTTCTCTTTTTTTTTTTCTGGCTCCCAGCATCATACAGACTGGAGGAGCGAAAAGAGTCGCAAAACACATGGCAATGTACATACCCATGTACGGGATATACATACAATGCACGTTTGCAGTATCAGTACGCTCGTCAGAGTAGTTGGGAACATCAAGACACTGAAATCCGACAAGACGGCGTTTTGAGTGTCGAGGGGCGAGTTCCCGGTGCCCATGACTCGACCAATCGGTGCAGAGCATGGACAGACAAAACCAGGGGCGGACTTTTCCGCCTCCTGCCGCCTCGTCGTCTTGCATTTCCCAATCCCCTCTCGATCTTCTCCAAGCTTCCTTTCTTCCACGGCAAAAGCCCGCCGGACTCGGGACTTTGTGCCAAATCCGCCAAAGCAGAAGCGACCGAGGCGCAAGGCGCAAGGCGCGAGGCGCTCCCTGGCTGCGCTCTCTGGCTGCGCTGCCACTGTCTTGGAGGCGCCCAACGGGCCCGACGGTGTCGCGGCACATTGATTCTCCCCAGTTCTGCCAGACATGGCCCACGAAGCGGTCGACGACCATGCAAATGCAAGCCGGCTTCCAACGGCAAAATGGGGAGCGGCATGCGCTGCATGTGCCACGGCCAAGGCAAAATGCATCCGCTCCAATCCCGACGCAAACTCAAAATGCGACAGGTAAGAACGTGGGCGCCTGCCGCTCCCTGCAACCATGGAAACATGGAAACATGGAACCACGGAACCACGGAACCACGGAACCACGGAACCACGGAACCATGTCACCATGTCACCATGTCACCATGTCACCATGTCGCCATGGCATCCTGTGCATGGTGCTTCTCGTCGGCCAACACGTCACTGACGTATGTACTTACGTATGGATTTTGAAACACCAAGGTGCCAGAGACTCTTGAAAGAATGCACGGGGCAGATTCACCGGCCACGTAAGAAGCGGCAGGTGAAACCTTCGTAAGTCATATACCGGCTTGTCTCTCCATCGGGCTGCGCTCGGCTGGCTCTGCACGGCTGGCTCTGCGCGGCTGGCTCTGCGACCGAGTCCTCATAACCACCAGTGACCACAAGGACAATCCGCTGAACTGCTGCCAAACAGCCGAACAGCACAGATCGAGGAGAGACTGAATGGCTTGGTCAACCTGCTTCAGGCGTCTGGAGAACTTCCCGGCGCGCACTCCAACCACACGTCGCTCAAAACTCTGAGCGATGCCGCCGTGCGGGAACATTCAGCCATGACCCAAGACACGCCCTCGGCGAGCTCCACGACATCCTACCAGCCAAGCCAGCCAAGCCAGCCGAGCCAGCCGAGCCAGCAGACCTCGAGTCCTTGGGTGATCCCGGAAACATACAACTCCAACGCGAATCCATCCTGCACCTGTCGCCCTGCGCCCGGTCCTGCGCCTCCTCCCCCGGACTCTGACGATGTACTCCTGGGCCTCTTTCGTACCCAGATGCAACCCGTCTTCCCCTTTGTCATTGTTCCGCCATCAGTCAGCGCTTTTGAATTGCATGCCACCAAGCCATTCTTGATGTCCGCTGTCAGGATGGTAACCTCTTTCAGAAGTTTCAGGTCAATGAGCGCTCAGTTGTGCAGACTCATGAGCCATATTGCAGACCACGTCCTTATGCGATCCGCTCGATCTCTCGAGCTCCTACAGGGCATGCTGGTCATCATCAGCTGGCATCAGTATCACTGCTTAATGCATGCCCAAATGAACAATCTCCTTTCCTTGGCCATGAGCATGGTGGGGGATCTGGGCTTAAACTATCCGCCTGGGATCCGCGAGCAAACCCGACTAATGGTGGCGCGACCGGATGAACCAGCTGGTCGTACCAACGATGAACGAAGAGCTCTCCTCGGCGTCTGGTTCCTGACATCCAAGTAGGGTTTTCTCTTCTCTTCTCTTCTCTTTCTTTCTCCCTCTTCTTTTTATAGCGCAGCGCCGTGCAAAGATTTCGTGGAAGCCCTCAGCTAACACCAAGCAAGTATCTCCATCAGTTTTAATCGGATAGAATGCTTGACGTTTACCCCCTATATTCAAGAATGCTTGAAAGTTCTTGAAAACGAGAGAGAATACGAATCCGATATTACTCTTGTTTTCCACGTTCAAGTCCAGAGACTAATAGAGCGAATCTTTGAGTTTACCTCCAAGGACAAGAGCGAAGAAGATAATTTCGCCATTCCGTCTGCTCCAACGACAGCTTACGTGGCGGCTTTTCAGAATGAAATTGACAAAATACGCGATAGTCTGCCCACGAGCCTTCGAAACGATAGTACGTCGGCCCGTCCCTTTTCTGTTGCTGGGCGCCGCCTTTCCCCTTGACCACACTAACTTTGTACTCAGGCCTGTTCATGTCGCATCTTTACACGGCAGGATTGCGTCTTTACGAACCACCTCCTGTTGATATTGTCTTGGTGAGATCCCTGCTTGAGTCCATGACTGCTGGTCAAATTGGTCGGGGCACGCCGCTCGACAAAATGTATCAAGCCAGCGCAGCCCTTCGAAACTGGTTCGACAACTGGTCGCTGGTTCCTGTTTCTTCATACTTCCGAGTCCCGCTCTCCTACATGTCTCAGCTCGTCTACGCACTCACTATGCTCGGAAGATGGGCTCAATTAGCAACACCTAGAACCGTGTACGAAGGAGGCACGCCGATGCCAACGTGCGCTGGCAGCTCAATGTACAATTCGGACCCTCAAATACTGCGGACAAAAAGCTTGATTGAGAACAGGCCAGCGAAGAGGCAGAATAAGGGTGATGGTCTGAAGCAGCAGTCTGGCGATCAAGACCTCATTCAAGCTGTGGCTGCTCTGCAGCTTCAGCTCCAGTCGCAGCCAGACTTGAACATCAATATTCCCGAGATTCTTGCAACCTTTTGCTCGAGATGCGACCAAGCCAACAACATCTTCCAACCAACTTCGTCTTCAAACGAGAAGACAGAGAACAACGTATGGACAGTTAGTGCCCTTAAAATTCGGATAACCCGAGTGAAGCTGGAGAAATGGGCCGAAACCGTCGCCGCCGCCGCCGAGGGTTTCGACCGAGCGGATAGGATAGATAACGTCCAGCAATGGCGTGGTTCATACCCGCAGACGTCCGATGCGACTGGAAATATAGGGACGCCGGGTAGCGGCCTCGTCAGTAGTGGCTTCGCACAGGATCAGACTCAGATCCAGAACTTCTTGGGAAGCACGCCTTGGACATCCGACCTCCTAGACGGCGTTGATCCCACGATATGGCTTGACGGCTACTTGGATTGGGGGACGCTGGTGATGAATTCTATGGACGATCCCATGGGGATAGGCAATCCGCCTCAACAGGTGTAAGTGGAGAATCGGATCATATAGTGGATTGTCGCTGCGAGCTTTAGGACTTTTGGATGATTGGATTTGGGATGTATAATTAAGGGTACAAACGATTACAACGTGCCGTACAGAGACAAAGAATCTCTTGTAACGAGACGTCGGGCACAAAATGCAAATAACGAGCTGTACACATTTTAGTGGATTAGATAGATTGGTAAGAATATACATTCACATGTATGCCATAACATCTGAAAGAATATCCAGAGACGCGGAACGGAAGGTTACCTTGGTTAACTTGTCAAACGAAGCCCCAACTGAGGCATTCTGCTGTTGGCCACGATAATTATTTACGACCAACAGACCCCGTCTTTTTGGCAAAAACAAGTACAGTGATAAGACGACGGAACTGGTACGACGAGAATTTTCCGGGCGACACAACTCGCGTGGCTCGCGTTGCTCTCATATCTCTCGCTTCAATTCTGCGCTTCCTCGTCCCTTTATCCGCCCGACTGTAACAGATGTTGCAAGACACGACATGGACGATAAAAAACAAAAAACATGTATGCATCGGCACATACACAAAAAAAAAACCTTCAATTCCGAATCCACGTCACCATATATCATCCGAGAACGCCAAACAGAAGTGTCTTCTTTCTTTTCCTTCAAATTCCTTTGCTTTCAAATTTATCTACCTCATTTCTCGTCCAGCGCGGGGTCTATCGGTGATGATCTCGTCGGTCGTCGCCACCAATTCTGTCTAGAGCTTCCATCATGACTACTGAGTTGCCACGGATGACCTGTGCGCGAGATTTTTGTTTCAGTCCCAGTTGGAGCACGATTGCAAAAAATGAACTCTCATAGTAACTTACGACCATTCCAATCTTGACCTTCTCGCCGCCCTCCTTCTCTTCGACAGCTTCATCGAGCACAATGTTCAGAAAGACCTATGCTTGAGGGTCAGCTTGATCGTGCGGTTTTCCTGCTAGGGTAGTTTATGCAACGTACGTCGTAGCCGCGCAAGACTCCAATGACCTTGCGACTGCCGTTGAGTTGCACAAAGAGTCTCTTCTCCAGGTACTAATGACACCGTTAGAACTGGGCCGTGTCTCATGCGGATCGTCGACAGTCTTTTTTTCTTTTCTTTTTTTTTTTTTTGCCCCTGAGAAATATGCCCAGAAACGCTTCGTACTGCGACGCCTGGACTCTTTGAGTTGGGAAACTAAAAGTTATACCTTTTTCAGCTCAGGTTGCGCGGGCGCCATCTTCAGCTTCGCGATTCTGTCCGTTTCAATTGCTGGATGCTAGCTGCTGTGTCTGTCGCGGTCGCCCGCCCACTTGCGCGTACTTAACGCTCGTCCCAAATTCACGATCACGTGGTGATAAGATAGATTGTGCCTGCGTCATGAGCGCAGTCACTCGCAATCAATTATAACGTCCTACGTATTCCCAAAACCTCTGTAGCTTGGCTTTTCCAGAACCATGATTGCACGATGGCTTCCTTTGCCGCGAAACGTAAGGCCAGAGTAATTAAGGTCGATGAGGAGGATATCTCCAACGACAACTCATCTCTGGGTACGCCCTCACCCGATGCTACAAAAAGTACGTTTTGCTTTCTGGTACTTGTTTCATTAACCATTACAGCGAGAACCTTTTTGCTGATGAGACGTATTCAAGGCTGACTCAAAGCATTGGCATAGAGCTAGACACGCCGATTCTTGCCACCAAATTGTCAAGAAAGCCGTTCAGACAGTCTGGTCTTCGTAAAGCCTTTAATGCGAATGACGAGTCCGGCGTCGACACGACAGGCGGTCGAGAAGATGCAGATGAGGAAGATGACGGGCCTATTGTCGTCCGCCCATCAATAAGTCGAGCAGGTTCTACCAAACAAAAGAAAAAGGCGGCCAAGTCGCGGCTATCTTTTGGGGGCGACACGGATCATGGCGAAGCGGAAGAATTGGCAACGCCGCAGAAGGCGGGTTTAGGAAAACTTGCGCTCGAGAATAGCGCAGTGAAACGGGGTATGGCTTTCCGGACGCTGCCTTCAAGGTCGGCTGAGGAGGCAGAAGACGACCGGCCGAGATATAGCAAGAAATATCTGGAGGAGCTACAGTCATCAACACCGAGCACACCGCGAGACATATCCACGCTGCAACCCGCCGATGGGGAAGATATGGAGATAGACCCTTCAGAACTTGACGGAGCTGTGGTAGTAGAATATTCGGGAGTACCATCACCGATCTCGGGCACACAAATACTTTCCGAGGCTGAAATACGCGAGAAGAAGGAGCGGCGGGCTCGGTTGGCCCAAGAGCACGATGTGCTATCGCTGGACGACGATAATTCTACCATGTTCAGTCGAAAGAAGGAGGACGAAGGTCGACTACTTGCTGAAGACGAGGATCTGGGGGAAGGATTCGACAATTATGTGGAGGACGGAGGCCTGTCGCTAGGCAAGCGGGCAGAAAGAGAGCGTCGGAAAAAGGACAGACAGCAAATGGCTGAGCTGATTACTGCAGCCGAGGGCCATAGCTCGGACGATTCATCAGACAGTGAGGCTGAACGACGAATAGCCTACGAGGCATCCCAGAGCAAAGCCGGCCTGGACGGCTTGAAGAAACCTCGGCAGGATGCCTCTCGAAACCTGCTTCAAGTCCCGCCCAAGATCACTCCGCTACCGAGCGTATCGGAATGCTTGGCGCGACTGCAGACGACCTTGAAGGCCATGGAGAGTGATATAAAAATCAAGACCACTCACTTGGAGCAGCTAAGGAAGGAAAGAGAAGAAATCGACAAGAGGAAAGTAGAGGTCCAGTCGCTATTGGATGAGGCAGGCAAGAAGTATCAAGAAGCAATGGGTCGCGGAAAGACGGAGCCAGGTAGTCCAACGACTACTGGAGGACTGAATGGCGAATTAGTCGGACAACGAGGGCTCGACAGTCTCGGAACTACACCCAGAAGACCAAGTCAGACCGAGACAACGGACTTGACGTAGCGATAAGCCGGCTTAGGGTGATTTACATTGCGTTATACCATATTGGAAAATGTATGCTTCTGTAATACCTGTATCCGCAGCAATGTTACAAGCTCGTCTCGTTCTCGCTTCACGCCGCTGAAATCCAATATCGTGTCCATGATTCCAAAGCAACCCACCTCTTGCGTCCTGTATGAGGAATCGTCGCCCTCTTCGTGACCTTGAATCAACCCGCAGCAGCCTTGACGATAGTGGTTTTTATTCACATCTACAATCAAGATGCGTAGCATATCCTCGCCAAGGCTGCAGCATAAATCTCGCCTCAACAGGCTTTCTTGTCCTTCATGCTGCACGCGGATAAACTTGGCAGTGACTCGGGCAGATGGCGAGGGCTTCAGCAGGTATTGCATTGGCAAATGAGGACGGTTGTCGCAGCATCCGAGGTACCTATTTTTTTTTTTTTTTTAAAAAAAAAAAAAAAAACGTGGAGGTTTTCTTTGTGTGTCTACTCTGCCGTGTCTATAATTGGCAGACGGTCATCAGTATTCAAAGCCACCTCGAGACGTCGTCGTTCGGGAAGAATTGAGATGATCGGCGCACCCAAAGAGCGAATTGGAGAACATGTTACGGACAAGGTTCTGTCGACCCGCACCGGCTACGGCCAATAAGGCGGGTCTGCCGTTTGCCCATCGAAGCAGCTAGAAGGAGCTCTGCCCATCTTCTTCTGTCCCCACCATAAATCCATGCCTGGATGTTCGACGAACGACTTGACTTGGGTGTCCTGGTGTTCAGACAAAGTACGATTTTCCTTGGATCAAAGTGAAAAGAACTCTCGTGTCGGCCTCGAGCATCGACTACTACGCAGCTTCTCAAGCTGGTGCAAAACTCGACTGCCTGCTTGACTCTTTACATCGACGAACCATGGCTTCCGCAGACGAGCTCAAAGCTCTTGGCAACAAGGCCATTGCCGAAAAGGACTATGACGCTGCCATGTACGCTTACACTTTTATAAGCATCAACTGTCCAGCCTCTTCCCCCGTCGTTGTTGTTGTTCTACTTTTCTGCTCTTTTCTTTCTTGCTTTCTTCTTCTTCTTCTTCTTCTTTTTTTTTCACAAGATGTGGAAAGCTGACATGTATTGAGCACTTTGCAGAGAAAACTTCACCCAGGCCATCGCCCTTCAGCCCGAAAACCACATTCTTTACAGTAACCGATCAGCTGCGTACGCTTCCAAAAAGGAGTGGGATAATGCTTTGCAAGATGCCGAGAAGACGACCCAACTCAAACCCGACTGGGCCAAGGGCTGGGGAAGAAAAGGCGCTGCCCTACATGGCAAGGGCGATCTTGTTGGTGCGAACGATGCGTATGAACAAGGCTTGAAGCATGATGCGAACAATGCTCAGCTCAAAAGTGGGCTGGCCTCTGTTGAGAAGGCGATGCAATATGAAGCAGGTAAGTGACCTACGTTGTCACCCCTGACTTTTTTTTTCACGGTTTTTCGAATGCGCCAGCGCAGCTAACCTCGGACAATTAGGCGGCATGGGAGGCGGCTTTGGCGGAGACGCCACTGGCGGGCTCGGCCAGATGTTCAACGATCCCAACATGATCCAGAAACTCGCCAACAACCCCAAAACCAGCTCATTTCTTGCTGACCCCGCCTTCATGGCGAAATTACAGCAGATGCAGCGAAATCCCGGTAACGCCCAGGACCTTTTCAGCGATCCTCGCATGATCCAAGTTCTCGGCGTCTTGATGGGCGTCGATATGGAGATGCGCGATTCAGACCCCCGAGACACGAATATGACTGATGCACCGGAGCCAACAAAATCCGAACCTGCTGCGAAGAAGGCCTCGCAGCCAGAACCCGAGCCGGAGCCCCTCGACGAGGAGGCATTAGAGAAGAAGAAGAAGAAGGAAGAGGCCGAGAAGGAAAAGGCACTGGGTACGGAAAACTACAAGAAGCGACAGTTTGATGAGGCCATTGAGCACTACAGCAAAGCTTGGGACATATTTCAAGACATCACCTATCTCAACAACCTGGGCGCTGCCTATTTCGAAAAGGGGGATTACGAAAAATGTATCGAGGCCTGCACCAAGGCTGTTGAGGAGGGCCGCGCCATTTACGCCGATTTCAAGCTGATTGCGAAGAGCTATGCCCGTATTGGATCGGCATACGAGAAGCAGGGAGCTTTCGAAAAGGCCGTGGAGTTCTACAATCGATCTTTGACTGAGCACCGAACGCCCGAAGTCCTGAAGAAGCTGCGAAATGCGGAGCGCGTCAAGGTCGAGGCTGACAAAAAGGCCTACATCGATCCGGTCAAGGCTGAGGAGGCTCGCGAGCTGGGGAACAAGAAGTTCAAGGAGAATGATTTCCCGGGGGCGGTCGCGGCCTACACAGAAATGACCAAGAGAGCACCTGAAGACCCCCGTGGATATAGCAATCGGGCGGCTGCGTTTGTCAAGTTGTTTGAGTTCCCAAGCGCGGTTGACGACTGCAATATTGCTATTGAGAAAGACCCCAAGTTCATTCGCGCGTACATTCGCAAGGCGCAGGCGTACTTTGGGATGCGCAAGTATTCCGAGTGTGTCGATGCGTGCGCTGAAGCTCAGCAGGTGGATGCGGAGCATCACAATGGAGCCAATGCTCGAGAGATTGAGCAGCAGCAGCAAAAGGCCTTTGGCGCCATGTACTCGGCTCGCGACAACGAAACCGAGGAGCAGACACGTGAAAGACTGCAGAAAGATCCTGATGTAAGTGCAACCGCCACACACCCTCTTCTCTAGTCTCCTTGGCGACAGTCGGGCGGTGCGGGGCGTTGTCTTTTGATTTCCGAAATTCAAGATGGAGTACATATATGGACAATGCACTAACGTGGTTGGGAACTGTAGATTATGAGCATCATGCAAGACCCGGTGATGCAGTCCATTCTGCAGCAGGCGCAATCGGACCCCATGGCTTTGCAGGAGCACATGAAGAACCCGGGGGTCAGGTCCAAGATTCAGAAGCTCATGGCGGCTGGCGTGATCCGAGTGGGTGGGCGATGATGGGCGATGATGGGCGTGATGGGTGCTGATGGGCGAGGCAAGGAGGATGGCAAGATGGACTTGTACAAGTAGGCGGGATTATGGCACTAGTATTTATGACGTTGATGAAACATGGCGCGTGTTTTCTTTTCTTTTCTTTTCTTCTTCTTTTCCTTTTCCGCCCCTTGTTCAATTACCTGCACATTCGTCGTACGTTGTGCATTGTACATGCATTGTACAGTACAATCCTTGAATGATTATAGGTCGTGACTTGGCAGGGGTGATTAGGCCAATCAGGCGTCGCTTCGGAAATTGCGATGACATGGTCCCTAGTCAAAAAGAACATTAAGCTAAGTGCAATTTCAATACAAAAAAATGTACCTGCAAGCCCTGGTTAATACCCCGAATATTCCCTGCGTGCCGCCTTAACAGCCGTAAGCCTACGCGCAAGCCTGTGCGTAAGCCTGCGGGGCATTGAATGCACGCACGTAACCCTCGCTTACTAGGCACACACGTGACTCTCACCTGCTGACGCACACGTGACCTTTATATATATATATAGATTTTTCTCTTTAGTGTTTTTTTTTATGTGCGCACGGATCACTCACCAAGTGGCAGCACTGTTAAGAAGGGACCTGCCACCTGTAAAAAGTGGGGCTTGTACACACCTATAATCATTCAAGGGGTGTATTGTACATTGTCGTAGTGCCCACATTCCCCAACCGGGATGAATGCATCGACAAGGCTGGACGCCACTGGGCGGGAGCGCCGGACCAGAAACGAGCCACGTTTCACGTGCGGCAGCCCCGCGGCCGCACAGGATGCGCAATGGCATTATGGATCTGGATCCCCTAATGGATCCTCTAAGCTGGGACTGCATGCATGCTGGTAAGTGTCGGGTCGGGTCCGGGTGGCCTTCTGGTTCCGGGCAGGGGCGTCGTGGGACAGCTGCCGGCGGGACCCAGCCCCTTGCTGCAACTGAGAGCCGGGCTGGACTGTGGACCGGACTGTGGACTGTGGACTGTGGACTGTGGACTGTGGACTGTGGACTGTGGACTGTGGACTGTGGACTGTGGACTGTGCATTGTGGACAGTTACTCTCTTCATGTTTCGAGTTCGTCATGAGGCGGACTGAAGCGTCGCATTCGAATCCCCATCCCTTCGACGATACTCGCCACGATGGCGGGCATTCATGAGGCCGCCACGGATGACGGTGAGTAAAAGCCCCGCGCGCCTTGTGCGTCTCGGCTGCGAATCCCTCCTTCTGCCACGGCGTCAAGTGGTGCGTCTAACATGGGCGTCGCCTTCAGATGGTACGCAGTGGTCCTCCTTGCCGACGAGGCTGCTGCTCGCGGAGCTGCAACGACGGAAACACGGCGGAGAGAAAGCAGAGTGTGGTGGGAGACAGCAGGGATGGTACAACACGGCTGCGCACGTCTTTGCCTTGCTGTTGATTCTGGCATTGAGCACATTGGGTACGGGCGAGGCCAGCGACGAGGCCGTCCTTTTTTTTTTATTTTTGCCCCTTCTTTCCGCGGACCCCCTCCCCTTTTGCAGTCACTATTGCTTGCACGCGCGGCGACCACGTTACATTCTTTGCTTTGCCCAACCGAGTACTCCGCTGACGGTCCGTTCTGCGTGCAGCATGTGGAATTCCATTGATATCGCGACAGGCCACGACAGGCAAACGACAACGGAACATCATCTTCTACAGCCAGCACGTCGGAACGGGGGTGCTTCTCGCCACGGCTTTTGTCCATTTGCTGCCCATGGCGTTCGAATCCCTGACGGACCCTTGCCTGCCGTATTTTTTCAGCAGAGGATATACGCCGTTGCCCGGGCTCGTCGCCATGATATCGGCCATCATGGTGGTTGGCGTCGAGTCGTACCTGACGGCGCGGGGCGCCGGGCACTCGCATTCCCACGCGCATGATTTCTTTGATCATGAGGGCAGCGATGAGGACGGCGAGTTCCAGACCGTTCCTCTGCATGACCAT
This sequence comes from Claviceps sorghi, assembly GCA_018360135.1. Classification (NCBI taxonomy): domain Eukaryota; kingdom Fungi; phylum Ascomycota; class Sordariomycetes; order Hypocreales; family Clavicipitaceae; genus Claviceps; species Claviceps sorghi. The sequence continues at coordinate 1,886 of SRPV01000293.1, read as the reverse complement.
CTCAGCATGTCGGGGCGACGGCGACGGGACAGAAGCCGTCGACCGGGCCATCTTCCTCCCGATGACGATGATGCGGAGGCTTCTCAGGGTCTTGTTGCGGGCGTGTCGCCCTTGCCGGAATCGACGCCAACGACGGCTACACCGAAGCGCAAGTCCTCGGAGAATGACTGCAATGGCGCAGGCGCAGACGCAGACGCAGACGCAGGCGCAGACGCAGACTCGGACCTCGACCTCGACATGGATGAGCTGGATCCAGTCTCGGTGGGCAGCGTCGGCGACAATCGTAATGGGGTCTATGCGTCCTTGACGAAACCAGATGCCCAAGCGGACAAGTCGGATCCCGGGATGCTGCCCAAGTCCCCCGAGGAGACTAGGCGCCAGCTGTTGCAGTGTCTCTTGCTCGAAGCCGGCATCCTCTTCCACAGCGTCTTCATCGGCATGGCCATCTCTGTCGCCACGGGCCCTGCATTCGTCGTCTTCCTCATCGCCATCAGCTTCCATCAGTCATTCGAGGGCCTCGCGCTGGGAAGCCGCATCGCTGCCATTCCATTTCCCAACAAGTCCATCCGTCCATGGCTCATGGTCCTGGCCTACGGTCTCACAACGCCGCTCGGCCAAGCCATAGGGCTCATTGTGCATAAAATGTACGATCCAGCGTCGATGGCGGGCCTGCTGGTTGTGGGCTTCATGAATGCCGTTTCTGCGGGACTGCTGCTGTACGCGGGCCTCGTCCAGCTCTTGGCGGAGGATTTCCTGTCGGAGAAGAGCTATCGTGTGCTCAGGGGCAAAAAGAGGCTCCAAGCGTACCTTTGTGTCGTGAGCGGTGCGCTGTTGATGTCTCTAGTGGGAGCATTTGCCTGAGCGTCCTTTTTTTTTTTTTTTTTTTTTTTTTTTTTTTTTTTTTTTTTTTTTTTTTTTTTTTCCGTCTCTTGTTCTTCTTTTTTTCCTCCGAATTTAGTTTCAGCGCTCTTCCAACTATTGTACAACATGATACTTTCTTTCCCTCTGTCTGCTGGGTCCAGGCGTTTTTACCCTTCTGTATTCTTTTCCCCTTGTCCATTGTTCATTTTCCTTGCTTTCTTCGAACGGGGTCTGTATACGATTGAGCGTGCTAGATCCGGAATGCCCGGATTGGATTCTTTGCCTAGCAAGGTGCCGGAATGTGGCACACCACGTGCCATCGGCCGCGGATATAAATTAGAACAAGTTGCTCCCATCGTCACCGTCTGTTCTTCCGGCATTGTGAATGTCGGATCTGCTCGGGCGTTTCCGCGACGGACATCGGTCGGTCTGTGGTTCCGAGACGTTCACCGCGTGTACCTCCGGCGTTGTACCATGTTGGGTATACCTAGTCCCTGCCGTGTGCCAAGCGCAACAACATCACGACTTGATGTCCGGCCGTCTCCGGATCAACTAGCCCGAGGTGCTTCGCATGTCTTGAGGAACGACTCGCAACAAAATGGGGCATGGGCAAACCCGGTGGGACTGGTCAGGTTCTCGCGGCGGATACCCGCGGATGTCCCTCGCCGCGACGTCAACTCCCGTGCAGGTAGGACTTTATGGGCACGCCTTCCGTGGCACCGTTTTGGTGTCGCGTGACGAGGAGGAGCTGTTTTTGACATGGAGGCGTGGTTGCGTGATTTGATTTGGGGGAGACGGAGGCCTACGTGGTGGGTTTGTCTTTTTTTTTGTTTTTCCGCCTTCTAAGGGATACACTTTGGGGAATATTTAGATTAAGAGGCAGGGAGAAAGGAAGGAAAAAGAGAGAAAAGAAAAGAAAAAAAAAAAGAAAAAAAAAAAAAAAAAAAAACCAACTTGCCGGGAGACGTGGTGAGCAGTGCTCTCAGAACTTCAGAGTGTCAAGAGCCATATATGCTCTGAAAAAA
>SRPV01000292.1:0-24077 GCA_018360135.1 Claviceps sorghi | reverse complement strand
TTTTTGTGCAACAGCGTGTGACACAGCAGACAAGGCCACTCCGCATCTTCACTTGGTCAAGGTCAAGCAACACAACGACGATTGCATCTCAATCGCGGGCCCGAGGACGACGCACGAGTTGGGCCATGGCGTCTTCCGGTCCCATCACGACGCCTCTCACGCGGCTGCTCAAGATTCGGCATCCCATCGTGCTGGCTGGCATGGCGCACGCGGCGGGCGGAGAGCTGGCGGCTGCCGTGTCCAACGCGGGCGGTCTCGGCGTCATCGGCGGCTTCCAGTACACGCCTGAGCAGTTGCGGGAAATCATCAAGGAGATGAAGGCCAGGTTCCGAGAGCCGCGTCTCCCGTTTGGGGTCGACTTGGCGCTGCCGCAGGTGGGCGGGGGTGCTCGCAAGACGAACCACGACTACACGCACGGCAGGCTGGACGAGCTGGTCGATATCATCATCGAGAGCGGCGCCTGCCTGTTTGTCTCGGCGGTGGGCGTGCCGGACAGGGACGTCATTGACAAGCTGCACCGGCACGGCGTGCTGGTCATGAACATGGTCGGCCACCCGCGGCATGCCGCCAAGGCGCTGGACCGCGGCGTGGACATGGTCTGCGGGCAGGGCACCGAGGGCGGCGGCCACACGGGCGACGTGGCGACGTCGGTGCTGATCCCTTCCGTCGTGGACGTGGCCCGGCGGTACAGGCCGGCCATGCTCGGCGGCCAGACGGCCATGGTGCTCGCCGCGGGCGGCATTCACAACGGGCGCGGCCTGGCGAGCTCCCTCATGCAGGGCGCCGTGGGCGTCTGGGTCGGCACGCGCTTCGTGGCGTCGACCGAGGCGGCCAGCCCGGACGCGCACAAGGCGGCCGTGGTGTCGTGCGGCTTCTCCGACACGGACCGCACGCTTGTCCTGACGGGCCGGCCGCTGCGGGCCAAGCTCAATGGCTATCTCCGCCGGTGGCAGGCCCGGGGCGATGCCGCCCGGCGCCTCTGCGACCGCGGCGTCATCCCCATTGAGCACGATCTCGACAACGACGTCGACGAGGTTGATTTCCCGCACATCATGGGCCAGGTCGCCGGCGCCATTACCAGCATCCAGCCCGCCGGGGACATTGTGGACGACATGGTGGCCGAGGCCGTGGAGCAGCTGAGGCTGGCCGGGGTGTATCTTGATCCCAGGGGCAAGTTGTGAACGAGTCCCAGTTCTGGGCATCCAGGAGACGGAAGCCGAGGAAGACCAAGTGAAACATGATGAACCAAGTTGAAAAATAAAGTAAACATAAAGTATATATAAAACAACAACCACAAACACCACGCTTGCTCAAAGCTCCTTGGTAGGTGGATGAAAACCTGGGAAATGGAAATGGGAAACAAAGGTCCGAACCACATGTGTGTACAATATGTACAGTACAGTACATGTTGCCATGCGAGCCACATGGAAAATCAGGCACATTGGCCAATCATGACGCGTCTGTGTGCGATCGTGGCTGAGAGACTCCGCTCGTGTGGCTGATTTTTTTTTTTTTTTAATCTTTATCGGCGACCTTTTTTTTTTTTCCTTTCTTATCGCAAAGGCCTTTATCGCCGCTTTTTGGATTCCATCGCCAATCTCTCCGTGAACACGACAAGCGACCCCCGACAACGGACCCGGGAGTGATTGAGGAGGTCGTTCGACTCTACTTTTCTGTTTCTCTTCGTCTCGGTTGCTGCGATCTCCAAACATGGGCGACGGGGTCACCAAGAAGAGGAAGCGCACGGGCGCTGAGCCTCCCGTCGATGCGGCGGCGTTGTCAAAAAAGTCCAAAAAGGCAAAGAAGCCTGTCCCAGAGGCTCAGCCTGAAGAAGAGAGCGAGAACGAGAGCGAGAACGAGAGCGATGATGTGGATGATGCGGAAGATGCAGAAGAAATGGGGGAGGACGACGACAAAGACTCCCAGGAGGGATCAGACAAGGACGGGAAAGAGTCTGGTGCTGAGTCGGCTGGAGACGAGGACGAGGACGAGGAAGCCGACGACACTATTGGCCCACTTCCTACGGACGGCGCTCCCATACTCCCCCCCAGCACTGATTCCGAGTTGTTTGAACAGTTGAAGCTGTCTGAGAAGACTATGAAGGCCATCGGTGAAATGGGCTTCACCAAGATGACGGCTATTCAGAAAGTCGTACGTGCTCTCTCTGCCAATCATGATGGGAAAATTTAAAAAAGAAAAAAAAAGAAGAGAAAAGAAGAAGGAAAAAAAAAAAGTTCCCATATTCTCGTCTTGTGCAAACACTAATGCCCCCTCCTACTAGGCCATCCCTCCCCTATTAGCAGGAAAGGATGTTCTCGGTGCGGCCAAGACCGGGTCCGGCAAGACGCTCGCGTTCCTGATCCCCGCCATCGAAATCCTCAGCGCCTTGCGATTCAAGCCCCGAAATGGCACTGGTGTAATTGTCGTGTCGCCGACTCGCGAGTTGGCGCTGCAGATCTTCGGTGTGGCTCGCGAACTCATGAAGCACCACTCCCAGACATACGGCATTGTCATCGGAGGTGCCAATCGGAAAGCCGAGGCCGAGAAGCTTTCCAAGGGCGTAAATCTGCTGATTGCCACACCCGGGCGGCTTCTGGATCATTTGTTGAACACACCATTTGTTTTCAAGAACCTGAAGTCGCTGGTCATCGACGAGGCGGACCGAATTCTGGAAGTTGGTTTCGAGGACGAGATTCGACAGATTGTCAAGGTCTTATCCAACGATGATCGCCAGACAATGCTGTTTTCTGCGACGCAGACCACCAAAGTCGGTATGTAGCATGTGCCCACATCCCTTGCGTCGCTCTGCGTTTTGGCGATTGAGGCTCTTTGCTAACGGGACCATCACCATAACAGAGGACCTTGCTCGAATTTCCTTGCGACCTGGCCCGCTCTACATCAACGTGGACGAGGAAAAACAGTTCAGCACAGTTGATGGGCTGGAGCAAGGCTATGTTCTTTGCGACGCCGACAAGCGTTTCATCCTTCTCTTTTCCTTCTTGAGACGAATGCAGGCCAAGAAGAAGAAGGTGATTGTCTTCTTCAGCAGCTGTGCCTCTGTCAAGTACTACGCCGAGCTTCTCAACTACATTGACTGCCCCGTACTGGACCTGCACGGCAAGCAGAAGCAGCAGAAGCGGACCAACACCTTTTTCGAGTTCAGCAACGCCAAACACGGCATTCTGATCTGCACAGACGTTGCTGCTCGAGGTCTCGATGTAAGCACCCAAGAAAGACATGACACTCTCCCCTGGTTGCCAGGACGGCTTTTGAACGGAACCGCCGATCAGTGCACTTTTGGGGCGTGGCTGACAAAGACTCTCGATTTAGATTCCTGCTGTCGACTTTATCGTCCAGTTTGACCCTCCTGACAATACGCGCGATTACATCCACCGCGTGGGGCGTACTGCTCGAGGCGCCGACACCAAGGGCCGCAGTTTGTTGTTCTTGCAGCCCAACGAAGTCGGTTTTCTGTCCCACCTGCAGAATGCGCGCGTGCCAGTGGTTGAGTTTGAGTTTCCGGCCAAGAAGATTGCCAACGTGCAATCGCAGCTCGAGAAGCTCATTGGGAAGAACTATTATCTCCAGCAGAGCGCTAAGGAGGCCTTCAAGTCCTACTTGCACGCCTATGCCTCGCACAGCCTACGATCGGTGTACGACGTGCACAAGCTGGACTTGGCCCGGGTTGCCAAGAGCTTCGGCTTCACCACGCCACCGCGCGTGGATATTAATCTCGGGCAGTCGATGAGCAGAGATCGGGTGCAAGGCAGACGAACGTATGGTAGTCAGCCGCGGCAGCCCACCAGGGGTGGCCGTCGGTAGGAGTTGGCCGTGCCTTGGTAGCGAGGAGGATAATAAGGGGAGACGGAAGGAAAAAGGATCAAGGGCGGAGAAGAAAGGAGAAAAGAAAAGGGGCTCATGGGGGCAGAAGTGTCTTGGGCGTTTGGCGTGTCACAAGGACCATTTTCTGGCTGTACTGCATGTGTTTACATGGTCCAAGATCTGTCGAATAGAGGCTACGTAAATTTTGTGCCTTGGGTCAATGAGCAATTTGTCATTCGGGGAGCTTGTCTGTCAGTAGAGCTTGCTTTTGTTGTGTGGCAGCGGGACGTCTTGACTGAGCATAGCTGGGCGTTGCGTTTACCAATTGCCAAAGGACGTTGAATATATTTGTACTTGGTACCTAGGTACTTATGTACTAACCCAAGTGGGTAGCGGTACCTTCTTAGGTCAAGTACATTGGGCAAGACAACATGGAAAGTAGCATTGATAGGTGCGCTGGTGGCGGACGGCGGAGTGGGCAGTTTCGGCAGTTTCGGCAGGAACGTTGCGTGACGAGCTTAAGGCGTCTTTCCTTCACAGCTGCCGGCTCGGCCGTCGCTCGGTCGATGGAGCCAGCCCCGTGCATGCAGGTCGGGGACAAGACAAAAGGGAAAACAATCAAAACGAAGAAGAGAAAAAACTAAAAAAGAAGAAAGAAAAGAAAAGAAAAGAAAAGAAAAGAAAAGAAAAGAGACAAAGAGACAAAAAAAAAAAAAAAAAAAAAAAGAAAAGAAAAGAAAAGAAAAGAAAAGAAAAAAAAAAAGAAAAAGAGACAAAAAAAAAAAAAAATGCACTTTGAAGCACACGACCAGGCCGTCCAGACCATTGCCTCCCAGGTCAGGAGCTTCTCCCAGCGACAGAAGCCATTCCGCATCTATCATGGCTCGACCAACAGCACGCGCACGTCGCAGCGTCGTGCCGACAACACCATCGACACCAGCCGTCTCGACCATGTGCTCTCTGTCGATACGGCCAAGCTGACTGCCCTCGTGGAGCCCAACGTGCCGATGGACCAGCTGGTCAAGGCCACGCTGGAGCACAACCTCATCCCGCCAGTGGTGATGGAGTTCCCGGGCATCACGGTCGGGGGAGGCTTCTCCGGCACCTCTGGCGAGAGCAGCTCGTTCCGCCACGGCGCGTTCGACTCGACCATGGAATCCATCGAGATTGTGCTCGCCGACGGGACCATCACCAGGGCTTCCAAGACGGAGAGGCCTGATGTCTTCTGGGGCGCCGCCTCGGCGTTTGGCACCCTCGGCGTGGTGACGCTGCTGGAGATACGGCTGCGGCCGGCCAAGAAGTTTGTCGAGCTGCGCTACTGTCTCTCCCGCCGCGCAGAGGAGACGGTATGGAAGATGCGCAGGGCGTGCGACGACGCGGCGAATGATTTCGTCGACGGCATCGTCTTTGACTCCGAGACGACGCTACTCTGCTGCGGGCGTATGACGGATGTGATGCCCCCCGGTGTTCTCAAGACGAGGAGCTTCTCGGGGCGAAAGGACCCCTGGTTCTACGTCCGGGCCCGCGAGGTCCAGAAGGTGCTGGCTAGGAAGAAGAGGAAGATGCTGAACGAGATGACCGGGGAGATCAAGAGCCTGGACGACATCGTCGCCCTCGAGGGCCTGGAGATGGTCGACTACATCCCATTGGTGGAATACCTCTTCCGCTACGACAGAGGCGCCTTCTGGGTCGGCAAGTACTCCTTCCGGTACTTCCTCACGCCCTTCAACCGCGTCACGAGATTCCTGCTGGACGACTTTATGCACACGCGCGTCATGTACCGCGCCGTGCACAAGTCGGGCCTCGCCGACTACTACATGGTGCAGGACGTCGGCGTGCCCTTTGACCGCGCGGCCGAGTTCCAGGCCTGGCTGCACGACAACCTCAACATCTATCCGCTCTGGCTGTGTCCGCTGCGGATCCGGCGCGACGACCCCGACTCCGCCCACGGGCTGCACGCCGACTTTGCCGACCCCAACACGCCCGACCTTGTCAATTTCGGCGTCTGGGGACCCCTGACGGGCCGTTCGAGGCGGGTTGTCGTCGAGATGAACCGCGCACTCGAGAGAAAGGTCCAGGAGCTCCACGGTAAGAAGTGGCTGTACGCCCACGCGTACTACACCGAGGATGAGTTCTGGCGCCACTACGACCGGCGGTCCTACGACGAGCTGCGGGCCCGGTACGGCGCGACGTACCTGCCCAGTGTGTTTGACAAGGTCAAGGTCGATGTGGATCGGGAAGAGGCCGAGAGGAACCAGAGTTGGAAGACGAGGGTGAGGGCTGCGCTGGGAGATGCGTGGCCGGTTCGTGGACTGAAGGGCTTTTACGGGGCCGTGGGGGGTGGCGATTATTTGCTTCGAGGGAAGGGGAAGAGATGACCATCGGGCGGCTAGGGAGCGCAGCGTCTTGCTTTACCTATTGGGGTGAGGCCGTTTTGTGGAGAGGCCCGCGGTGAATGGAATTGGTTTACACGCGCTTTGATGCCCGTGAGTGCAGACAAGTTAGCGTGGCTTGCGGCTGTACATGTTTCTATTATAGATCCGCGTGATGAATTATGGTAGTTGGGAAGAGTCGTTGGCAAGGACATTGAGGATGTTTGGCGGAACTTGACGAGACAAAGATGTGTATAGATAAAACTCGTATGGAACTCGTTGGTAATAAGACAAAGATATGTATAGATGGAACATATTAGTAATAAGGCAAATATATATATAGACAGAACTCTCAAACAACGAGACAGTATATATATAAACTCATTAATAACAATAAAGGATATATTAAAAAGTACTCGTTGGCAGAGAAAAATTCATGTCATGTACGACAGTGGCGGCAGGGGAGTGTTGCCGATTAAGGGAGGCACAGGCAGCGGCAAGGAGCTTCAAGGAAGCCTCAAGCAGCGACAGAAGTTAAAGGAACGCAGCGACAGAAGCTCAAGAAACTTTACAAGCGGCTGGATGCCGAGATTTGGGCAACCAAGGATCTAGTATCCGTTGCATTTCACCAACTGCCATGGTCATGACGCCATGGCATTCTGCTCGTCACTCCCTTGTATTACCTACGTTCCCCCCATTATAGGCCCAAGACGAAGAGACTCATAGCACCGTCCCTCGAAAGCGATCCCATCCCTCCTTGCTTTTGTCCCCCCCCCCCACAGGACGTCATTCATGTCGAAAACTCCCCAGTTCCTTGGGCTTCTCCCGCCCGCTCAGCTCCCTCATCGTCTTGCCAGCCTGCTCCGACGTCTTGGCCGCGACGTTCCTGCTCGCCTCAAAGGCATCCTCCTTGATGGGCGAGATGCCGGCCTTGCGCTCGGCTGTGCGTTCCAGCTCGAGGGCCTTGCGCTTGGCCGCTTCTTTGGTGTCGCGCGGGGGGGTGCCGCTTAGGTAGGCCAGGGCGGCGACGACGAGGAGGGCGCCGCCGCCGAGTTTAAGCCTGGGTTGTTAGTTTTGAGTGTGGATGCGCGAGAGGGGAACGGGTAAATGATGTTGGCTTGTCGAAGACAAGGAACCCGATAAACTCCGGGTAGGGAAAAAAGAAAAAAGTCCCTTTCTCTCCGCTGGCCACGACTCACCACTGCTGCCGCGAAAGATCCCCCGGCTTCCGCGGCGGAGGCTGCTGCCCGCCCGGCCCGCCGAGATCGTCCTTTGCCCTCGGGACCTGCGTGGCGGATATGTACCGGGGGGATGCCCTCAGCGCGCGCGAGGGCGCCGCCGTGATGCGGCTCCGGAGGAGGCCTGCCGCTCTCGGTGTGGCTGCCATTGGGTTGCTCCAGTGTTGTTTTTCCTGAATTCTGGAGAAGAAAATTTTTTTTTGATAATGGTTTGCGTTGCCGTCGTGGACGAAGCTGTGTTGTACGTGGATGGTTCTCGTTCCTACCGTCGGGACGGTTTATGTAGAGAGGGGGCATGGGAGGCGTTGTGCATGATGCGGCTATGACGACGGGATGGCGGGGAGGCTGCGTGGTGAAAACTTGTATTTTGGGTGCGCTGGGGGAATTGCCCGACTTTGATCGGATGGTTGGACGAGGCTGCCGGCGTGCATCATGTGTCTGCGACATGGGCGTGCTTTTCTTCACCATGACATGGCTGGGCCCGTCTTGGACTTTAGCCAACCACTTTGGCAGATGGCGTTGTCACGTCGAGCGAGTGTGTGCTTCTTGCCAAAGCTGTGGGATCAATATCCATGGATGTAGGGCAAGGGGCATGAATAGATGTATAAAAGATGGTTCAAGATGCCGCGTGCCGGAAATGAAGATGCCTTCCATTACCTTCCATTACAGAAACCCTGCCCATTGAACAAACCGTGTCAAAAGTACAAGAACCAAATGCTACCAACACCGGAGCCATGAACGAGACCCCAAGTCCTCAACGCTTTGTCAGAGCACCCGCAATCCGCCCATGTGCATTTCTCTCCTCGTCACCTACTCTACAACCCATCCCTTGCCCGGAACCTTCCTTTGCTTGACTTTTTTCGCCGGCAGCGGCCAGCCCTGCCCGCCCGTGTTTTCTGCGCGCAGGTAGGGGACGACCCAGCATTCTCGCATCAGGGCTCCGTCTGCCGCCGCCGACGCCGCCTTGGTCTCCTTGATGGGCTTGCCGTAGCTGAGAAGCGGCGTGCCCTTTGCTAGACCGGACAGTTGGGCGCCCGTCACGTCCGTGAGGCAGTGCATGCGAGTCTTGGGTGCCTTCTTCTCCGCGTCCAAGCCCGACGGGGTGGCTCGCTGCAGGTACGAGTACACAATGTACTCGGGGCATTCTTGGATGCTCAGGTGGGACAACGGCGACGTCGGATGAATGTACACGAGGCTGTCATGCTCGGGTCCCTGGATCTCGTGCAAGGGAATCAGCGGCACGTAGGGCACGTCGATGGCGCGCTTTGGCTTGCGATATTGCTCTGGGCGCGTGGGGGAGAGATCGGCGCGGATGGCCACCTGGTCGACGAAACCCGCGGCCACCATCTGCTTCAAGGCGCTGACTTGCTTCGGCGTGGGAGGGTCCAACTTGTCCTGATACTTGAGGTTTGCAAAGGCGCCAATGTTGTTGCGGAGCAGCTCCGTGATTTGCCTCCTCAGCTGCTGCACCTCCCTGAGGACCTTGAACCGAAGAAAGTGTCTCTCGCACCAATCCTCGGTCGGCTCGTGCGCAAACTCGCCCACCACCTGGAGCAGTTTGATGGCATCAGACCGGTCGTCCAGGTAGCAGAAGTTTTTGTGCACCTCGTTGAACAGCCGACGGACATTGGCTTGCCGGTCTTCGGCCACGACGTCGGCCGTGGTCCGAATCTCCATGTCATCCCGCGCAGTCAACTGCGGGATGGCCTGCGTTTCGGGAAGAAAGACCTCGGCGACAGAGAGGCCGGCCACCAGTGCAATCGTATATGGCAGGCAATCGTGCAAGTGTCCGACGAGCAGGATTCTCGCGAAACGAGGGGACAGTGGAAAGACGGACATGGTCTTGCCAATCTGCGTGACGTTACCAGACGACGACAGGGCCGATAGATAGGTGAGGAGCTTTTCGGCTTTGGCCAGGCTCTGACGCTCCGGCGGCGTTGGAAATGGAAAGTTGACGACGTTCTGGAGATTCATGGCCTTCAGTTGAAGCACGATACCTTCGATCGGCATGCGGACAAGTTCTGGGTCCGCAAAGGCCTGGAAATCTCTCTCATACACCGCAGAAGAATACAATCGGTAACAGTGGCCCGGACCCGTTCGACCGGCGCGACCAGAGCGCTGGCTTGCGCTGGCCTTGCTGATCCAACCAATTTCGTAGCTCTGCACACCGCTCCGGCGATCGTATTGTCGTTCCTTGGACCGTCCACAGTCGAAGACGAACCTCGTTCCTGGAATCGTCAGACTGGTTTCCGCAACATTGGTTGCCAAGATGACTTGGCGAGTGCCTTCGGGGGCCGGCTCAAACACCCTGAGCTGCTCCCGAGTGGGCAGAAGCGAGTACAGCGGAAGAATCTGCATCTTCAGTGGGCCAGCTTCCTGGTCCTCTTCGATCTGGAATTCGTTTTCATCGTCCTCCTCGTCGTCCGATGGCAGACCATCCATCTCGTCGTCGAAATCGTCATCTGCGTCTCCGAACTCGATGTCCTCCACCTCCATCGGAGCCTCGTTCGCTGACATCTTGACCTTGGGGCCATCGGCCGACGTCATGCCGCCGAAAGCAGTTTTCAGTCGTTTGCTCAGCTCCAAGATCTCGTTGCGACCAGTGAGAAACACCAGGAACCCGCCCGGAGGCAGTTTTCGATGGCCGCGCATGATTTTTTTGAAGGCCTCTTCGACGTAGTCGTGGTGTGTCCTTCGGGCAAAGTGAATAGTGACAGGATGCTGTCGACCTTCAACTTCGAGCACGGGTGGAGGTGTGGCAAACAAGGTAGAGTTCATTGTCAAATCCTCTATCCGGAGTGTGGCCGACATGATGATGAGCTTCAAGGGCTTCACGGTAGAGTCTTCTTGTGATAATTCGGCTCGGAGCTTGATGACTCTGCTCAGCATGCCAATCAGAATATCGGTATTGACACTCCTCTCGTGGGCCTCGTCAATGATGACGGCTGAATACTTCCGTAACGTGATATCCTGCGCAATCTCCCTCAACAAAACACCATCTGTCAAAAACTTGATCGCAGTCTTGTCAGATACTGTGCCTTCGAAGCGAATTTGGTACGCGACGGCCGCGGAATGATCGCCAAGCTCATCCGCCACTCGTCTGGACATGGAAACCGCCGCAACTCGTCGCGGCTGCGTGACCGCAATCATTCCTGGTGTGGGTGACGTTGGTGATCCATAGCCTGCTTCGTAGAGAAATTGCGGGACCTGCGTAGTCTTTCCCGAGCCCGTTGCGCCGCAAATGACGACAATATCATGGTTGTGAATCGCCTCCATAATTCTCTGTTCCTCCGAGACTACCGGTAGCTTCAACCGGGCTTCCTGTATCTCGGCCGACCTTGTCACGTTGACGCTGTATGCTTTTCTCGAGTCATTTTCCGTTGGCTGCAGCTCCATTGGCAGAGGCTCTTGATCGGGGACTCGAGGCACAAAGTTGTCATGCTTAGGAATCTCCAATGGACCAGTATTATCCAAAGGTCGGTACCCCAATGCTTCATTTCGTTGTTGAAGTGCCCACGTTTTGAATGCGGAAGACCGTGTCGCCGATTCTTCGCCACCGTTTTCATCACTGTCTGAACCTTCCGAGCTAGAGTCGTCGTCTTGATCGCCACTGGTATTCTCTCCGGAGCTCGAATCAGAATCATCATCGCCGTTCCCTTTGCCGTCGTCATCATCTTCTTTCGACTCTTGGACGTCCTGAGCTTTCGCGCCGTTGTCAGATGCCTCGTTGTCGCTATTGAACCCGTTCCATTCCTCGGGCTCCGATTCAACCCGTTCATGGGCACTTTTTACGGCCTCGAGATGAATCGCTTTCGTCTTGAGCCCTCCTCTCTTCTGCTTCTTCCTAAGTACAGGCCGACCTTCGTCATCCTGATCCATGGGTCTTTTCAACCCTGATCCGACGACTGCCGTGTCGGAGGCCGGCTCAGCAGCTTTCTGGGTTCCTGCAACTTCCGCAACGATGTCTTCTGTTGCCGGCACCTCCTGCGGTTCATGCTGGCAACTGTCTCTCGGCTCCTCGGTCGCCTCGGCCGTTTTTTCGAGGAGTTCATCTTGGTCGCCTTCTATACCCGCTCTTTGCTCTCGCAAAGCCCGCGACAGCGCTTGCCTTTTTGTTTCCTTGCCTTGACCGAGAGATCTGCTACTTGCGAAGAGAGACGTGTCGATGCGACGCTCGGCGAGCTTGGCAAGGAGTTCTTTGTTCTCATCTTTACGAAGCTTTATATCGATGTATTTCTCGAGTCGCTTCGCCTTCTTGCTGCTTACTTTCGTGACGCTTTGTTGCAGTTCCCTTTTTAATTGGTCCTTCTGTTTCTGGCGCTCGACCTGGGCTGCTGGCAGAATTTCCTGATTGGTGTCTTGGATCTCATGCTGGGCGTTTTCTTCGGCTTTTTGTCGAGCGAGCACCTTGTGCTTCCTCTGCCGAGGCACAAATTTTGCCATATTATCTTTGTTTTCTGTTGAATTCACTTTATCATTTTGCAGGATTGGTTGAGGCGCTGGTGCTTTGGTAACAACAAAAACGGTCTTTGCTATTCCAGCTGCCTTCACCTCGCCGGCTTGCCCTGGAGGTTTTTTTTTGTACAGCCCAATGAAAGCCTTTTGCGCTGTGAAAATCTTAAGCTGTTTTAGGACTAGTGCGGGGTGGGCGGGAATATCCCCTTGGTGCCCAGAAGGCCACAGCCACGTACCCCCACTTTCTCTTAGTAGCTTATTGGGTGGATTTAGGCAACTTCTTAGTACTTACTTCTTAGTAGTAAAATATAATAAATAAACATAGTTGATAGAATTCATGTACTAGACTTACTAAGTAAACAAGCTAGGCTAGGTCTAAGGGTTTAGGTTAGTTAAGTTAAGGTGATCTACAGATTCCTATGCTATCCCAAGGGGCCAAAACGAATGCGCACCCGGTCGATATGCGCTCCTACTCTCCGTGATAGCCATCCCACCCAGCCCGAAGGTGGATCATCGTCTATCGATAACTCACGTGATCAGTCCTCATAACTTTTTCCCAGGTACAGCAAAATTCAACCAAACCATTCCCATCCGGAAAGCTCATTACATCAATCCATCGACACACCCCTAGAAAAAGAACAAAAGCCCCTCAGAATCCGCATTGCCGCTCCATACACGAAAAGCTCTCCCGTTCGCTTTTACAATGCATCTCATGTACACCCTCGACAGCAACGGCACGCGCCTCTACACGCTCAAGAAGATTGCCCACGGACAGGTGACCAAGTCGGCGCATCCCGCTCGGTTCTCTCCCGACGACAAGTGGTCCCGGCAGAGGGTGACGACGAAGAAGAGGTTCGGGTTGCTCCTCACGCAGCAGAGTAGGTTTTGCGATCCTTTTGCCCTACTTGCTTTTGGCGGAAATTAGGAGAAATATGGCTTGGGGACGCTGTCAGTTGTGGATTGCTGATTTTTTTTTTTTACGGTAGAAGAGGAGTAGTTAATGCGGAAATCGAATAAACGGTGCGCGGATGGACGTCAGCGGTCGTTAGATAAAGTGGAAAATGGTGCGAGGATTTGAGGCTGGATTCGGCGTTTGAGCGTGGCCGGATCGGTTGTGGTATCGGCCGAACGGGGCGGGGAACGAGAGTTTGGGGATGTAAATGATTTTGGTTCCAGGGCATGCGGCGTTGGGTTCATATCTCAGGAGTTTTTCTTCTTCTTTTTTTTTTTGATTGCAAGGGCTGTCCTGGGCTCTTTCAGAGAGGGGGTTGTGAATTTCAAAAACCGTTTCTCTCTTCATTCGAGTCTTCTATGTGACTTGGTATTGATGCCCGTATCCTTATGTGTTTGTCCACTTCATTTTATTTTCTGAATCCACAACTCCCTTTCGAGAGGCTCCTCCTCAGCTTTAAATGACCGTCGCCCATCGACGATCAACTTGACTGATTCTAGTGCTTCCTCTTGGAATTCACATTCTTACCAGCGCCAACCCGTATCTTCCCGCCAGGACCAGATCTCTTCCCGCTCAGAATCCCTGGCAAGTAGTCGTCGTCCATAAGATCCTTCTTTTGCTGCCGTCTCTGCTCGTCTGTTATCTTGGTGTACTCCTTCTGGTCTTCCGCGAGGATCAACTCAGCGCCCCATCCGCCTTTTCCGCCCTGCCCCTTTGGCAGCCGACCGTTGGCACTGCCATGAACGGCCTTGGGCACACTGTATACGTTGCCGCGCTTGTTCCACTGGAAATTCTTCTTGAGATGGATGTGGAAGTTGCCATTGGAGTCGGTGGAGCAGCTTGTCCGTGTAAGCGTGGGCTGGCCGCACTTGGGGCAGAATTGCTTCTCCATGTCCTTTGTGATGGAGAAGCAGCCGTGGCAGCGGAGGACCCAATTCTTGAGGTGGGTTATGCGAGCGAACGACGGGGTGACGAGATTGAGGTTGATGCGTAGTGCAACATTTTGCATGGCGTAATCGGAGGTGAGGATGGCGGCTTGGAGGGTCTTCTGCAAGGGTTGAGGGGCCGTGTTACTGTGCGAGTCCTGGGCTTGGTGTTTCTTGAGGTTGGACGGAGTGATCCATCCGTCTGAATCCGAGTCGGACTCGTCGTTGATGGCTGGTTCTGAGGATGCCGCGGTCGCTGTGGGGGTTTCGTCTTCTCCTATATCTTGGGAGACACTTTCCTCTTCTGGAGGATAAGCAGTAGATGGTGTTTTCTCAGCTTCTGGCTCCAGACTCAAGGCGCCCAGCGTATTCTCCAGTGCTGGTGTTTCACATAATGGCTCTACCTCCGTGGAACTATTTTTTATTTGCTCCAGGGACTCATGTACCTCTGTCCCTTCTTTTTTGGTCGTCAGAACCTCCTCTTGCGCGCTCTTATTGCCCTCGCTGCTGCTGTTCGCCCTGCCATTCAGGCTCCTTTGTCCCGGGGTATTCCTCAATCTCCAGTCGCCATTATTCCTCTCGCATTCCAACTCGTAGCCCAATGCAATGATCTCAATATCAGTTCGACTAAGAACAGAATAGTCGCCAGTGCGCTTCGAAAAGTCGGTCACGAATTTGACACTTGCATGCCCGGGGGCACGGATTGTAAGAAATGGCAAGAGCGTGGTTTCGACTCGGACACGAGTAGCGGGGTCTCTGATCTCGGAGATGACGGAGGGAATGGTATATAACGTTTCGGCTTGTGACAGAAGTGCGCTGACGGACGGATCGTTCTTGATGAGAGGTCCTGTATCGATAATGAGGCTATGGATGGGCTTGTTGGCCGAACTTGTGGTCTGGGAGACCGCACTATCCACAGTCTCCGCGGGTGGCGGAGTAGCCATCGAGGTGAGAGTGTATGTACGAGCAACTATGTGCGGTCTCGATATTGGCTAGGTCGGCCTGATCGAAAAGTCGTATTCTGTAATCAATAACGCAACCTCAATAGATCCTTAATATTAGGAGCGACACTTGACGGACAAGTATGACTTAATTGCGTCTTTGCGCGCGGGGCCATTCCTCCATAAAAAAAGTTCACGAACGATAAGATAAGCGCTGAGACGGCTTATCACGTGGCGGGTTGCGGCGAGGCAAAGTTCGCGCAGCGTAAAAGAACGGATATGATCTGTTGCAACACATAGGTATACCTAACAGCATAATTAATGTGATATGATCATGTCCGCCTTTTCTTACGCTGCGCGAAATGAACATATCACATTAATTAGCGCTGGTAAGTATGCCTATATATTGCAACAAAAAGGACGACTTGCTACTGGGAGCAGCAAATCAATTACATTCTGTGCATTGGGGCGCATTATTGTTGGACTCACATGACAAAACATACCATTTCTCTTTCCAAACGAGAAAGAACGGGAGAATTCTTTTCATTTGCGGCTCTTGGAGATATGATATCCAGCAGCGGTGTGGGAAAATATGGGCCACG
Organism: Claviceps sorghi; assembly: GCA_018360135.1. NCBI lineage: Eukaryota > Fungi > Ascomycota > Sordariomycetes > Hypocreales > Clavicipitaceae > Claviceps > Claviceps sorghi. The sequence goes on along the minus strand of SRPV01000292.1, from coordinate 8,769 downwards.
GGGTTTCAACTTCAGTGCCCGTGGCGTGGCTTCATTGGAGTCACGATGGAGAACCGTGTAAGTTTTTTTTGAGGAAGACCCGCGGATGTTCATGAGTGATAGTGTAAGAACATTCATGGTTGTTTCATTCACATATCATTGGCATTTTTTCTACTGTCAAACCTACACTACCCAACAATGCAAAGTCGGTTGGGAACTTACCTTTACACCGGCAGAAAATCCAAGTGAGGGTTGAAGCTTTCTTCCTAAGTCCAATAATACAGTGTCTAATATTGAATATATCTCTATCAGGCGGCTGGAGACAGCTAAGGCGTCGTATCGAATTATTCGAAGCAGGAAGCCTAGTTGACAATACTGGCACTTATGGGCTGGATAAAACTTACTAATAATTATATTAATGATGGTAAGCGAATTGAAACTTATATGGATAAATAAGCTTAGCTACAACCAAGTAGCTCACGACTAACTTATTCAATAAACCACTTAGCTACGGTATGTTTTCGTCTATGTATGTAGTATCAAGACGGGAAGAAGGCGATAAGACATGAAGCTTCGTTCAATTGTCGCAGAGACATAGTAAGAAGATGAACGTGCACCTACCTTGTAAGTGCGCTCGTAGAACATCTACAACCTTTTTGGTTCTTGGCAGAAGAATAAATTGCTTCCTGTGATCAGCAGTGACATGTTCGTGGCTGGCGTCGGGATCAGGTTATCAGCGCTATATAGTTTTAAGGTTGTGCTATGCACAAGTAATGGACGAACTCAACCTGTACATTCAAGGCAGCGAACACAATCAGGACCTCTCTCAAACGTTCCTCTTCCCAGGCGATCCAAATATCTAGCGACCGCACTTTATAGCAACTGCCTAAAGGACGCTTTTATACTCCATTACAAGAGGTCTTTGACGGCAAGTATTGGATGACGACAACAGCAGGTGCTGTTTGGATGGATTTCGCGAAAAAAAAAAAAAAAAAAAAAAAAACAGAAATCTCTCGTCGATGTTGGTGCAACGCGTATTTGGGATTTTTGTGAAGGCAGAAGAGCAAAAAGCTTGTTCAGGTAGCAAGTCGATGATGAAGGACATGGTCTCCTGGACTGTATGCGTATAAGCTCAGAAAGGCCTCGATAGTGTAGGCTGGGGCTATATGCCTACCCTATTGCGTGAACAGTGCGAATATGACCGATCGAACTTGGGCAATGCAACGACTTGGCGTCCTGAATCCATGGCACGACATCCTAGATGCCTTTTCGAGAATCCCGAAGGAGACGTAGGCGTCTGACACCTGCTCTCGGGTCCAATGTAGTTGGCAGAGCCATGACCTCCTGTGAGTCCTTTGCGTAGTTTCTGCGAGAGGCGACGGCTCCGTCGGCAAGAATGGAGTGTTTCTGATTTCGCGAGCCCGGCGGAAGGAGGATCGATTGCGTCAGCGGACAGGGAGACGCTGGTTCACGAGCGCGCCGAGCCCAACGAGAAATGTCCATTTGAAAATGGCATCTTGTTACCATCGGTATCAAATGGCGCATGCTGTCACGGTTGTAATTCGCGAAATGAAGCAAACCTTGTTCGTGCACAAAGTCGTTGGGCGGTGGCCGCGTGATGACAAGGCATCTTCATGCTATTGGAGCCTTTTCCATTTCGTCCCGCGCTGCCCGGTGGTAAAAGCTGGCCAAGTAAGTCGGACGACTAAGATACTCGGGGGAAACGTCAAGAAAATTCCCTGATCCGCAATGCTCTATACAACCGTGAGATATGGGCGTGGGGTTGACGGGAAGCCTCTGTGGGATATCCGGTACAGATGCAGCTTGGCCCTACGTTTTGCGAGAGTCAGAACGAGATGAAGCCTTCTGCGTTGCATTCGTCAGTGCGCGCACGCCCAACGCGATATTCACAGATATGGGATCGCCGAGACCAAGTTGGACATACACGCGCTATCGTTGTTGGGATAGAATCAAACCGAGTACGTAACAATTAAAAGGAACCGGTAGGATAAAAACCACCACTTTTCGGTCTCGTGCGCATGCAATGCATTATCCTGGGCTCGCCGTCCTCCAGGGATGTGATCCGGTGATGCCGTCGCTGAATAGTCCGGATGTTACGTATGATGCTTTGCTTGGCGTGCCTCTCTTGTCTCAAACACAGTCATCACCGTTGGTTCCAGAACGAAGCAAGACAGATTTTACAAGACAGCTATTGCGGTCTGGAACAAAGTTTCAGGGCTGAATATTCGCTGTAGTTTTCAATTGATTGCCTGGCGCAGACCTTTTGAAACCACTGGTGAGGGCTTGCTGACCAAGGCCTGTCACGTTGAATATAGTCACAATGAACAAAATGTCACAAGAAGTTCATCTTGGAGACACTACCCTGTAGAGTGTGCTATCATTCAAAAGGTGCACTGAGTGTTGTCCAGGGAAGCAAATGCATTTGCCGCAATTGCCTCATTGCCTTTGGCACAGGACGCCGCCATAACCATGATGACGACAACGGTTTTTTTTCGTCGTATAAATCCATACACTATGATTCATGAATAATTTTACCAATACATGTACTTACAGGGGAGCTAGTAGGCATTGTGTGGCGGGATCCTTACCTGGGCACAGTTATCACGTGCGATACCAAGTTTCTCTGGGGTTATGACCTCAACCTCTAATTGGTGATAGCCCCTGCTTTAAGCTGTCCAATAAGTTTGTGAAATCTTACTACTACCGCCCTTGAGAATTCAAGCTAATCAATCTAGAACCATTACTTTTAGCTTTATAATCGTGGGGTTAGGGATGTAGGGATACACATGTAGTGTCTTCTATTTTCTAACGAGGGTAAAAGTCCTAACCGATTGTGCAGGGCCCCTGCTAGCAGCTGCGTCTGAGGTCACGTGTGCTCTTAGGACTTGGAAGCGGGACCTGTAGCTGTGTGAAAAATCAATTCACACTAATGCCTGCACCTGTAGCTCACGACAGGACTCTTGCCCCTGCGTGCAATGTAGCTTCGTGCACTGTAAGAAATCCGTTCGACTTTGACTGCAGTCTAGTTCCGATACCTTGCATGATTGGCTTCACCTGTCCTTTTGCGACCTCGTTGGCGCTTTTACCGATGAAAGGCAAATGACTGGACCACTTGATTAGAATGCTACCCAGATTTGTTGGAAGCAAGGATAAAAAAAAACCAAAAAACTCGGTTGTTTGAAAAATAAATGCTGTCAAGCTAGAGAGATAATGGTCCACTACTGCATTAGTGAGCCGCTATCTGGCCGTCTAGAGCTTCCAGAAGGCTTCGAGAGGATCCGCGGTATCCCCACATGTTCCGCTGCTCCGTCCCAAAAGAATGCCGGCATTGGTGAAGAGCGAGTCGAGGGACGAAAGGTTTCCGGGCTGAGATAAGGTGTGGGTGGGGCTTTGACGTGGACGCAGGAGATCGCTGATGATCCGACCGGCGCAAAGCCAGGAGAAACCCATGCATGGCCTTGGAGAGAAGGGCCGAGATGGTTCCGAAGGAAACCGTATGGAATCAGCAAGCGGGAGCGGAACAATGCTATTGATTTGAGATGTTTGACTGAATCTCCGTGGCGATGATCGGAGCACGATCAATGTTACCAGTGCCTCGTGCATTGCGCCTATCGAGGTGGAGGATATAGAAAAGCAGATGAATTACATACTTGAAAAGAAGAAGAAAGGAAAAAAAAAAAAAAAAAAAAAAAAAAAAAAAGGTGGCACGGACGTGGCGTGCTCAGGAACAAAAGTCAGAATGCCAGTCAGAATGCCAGTCAGAATGCAAGAGTGCGATGCTTGTGGATCGCTGCTCTGCCTGCAGGTGGCTGATTGATGAGAAACAATGACGATTACAGTCTCAACTCAACCAAGGGTGTCAGACACCTCCGTCAGCTAGTACCGACTCGTCTGGTCCATTACCATTCGACGCTTCCGTGGTGTGCTGTCCTAGCACGGCTGGCCAGTGAGTCTTTGTTTTCGACTCGGAGAATAGAAGGAGCGACCCAATCCGCTAACTTAGTACCTACCCTTTAGGCACCTACCTCTTAGCTAGGAGTACCTGGCAACACCTGGCAACGACCGGCAACCACTGGCACCACTGGCAATTCGGAATGCGTCTCGTCCATCATCTCATGCCCTCTCCACGCACTGAGACTGCAAACTGCAAATGCTGCTCCTGCATCGTGACGCACACAAGCGGCAGCATCAAGACACCCAGGACACGCAGTGCGGCTCACCAATGACACGTCATGCAGGGTGCGCCGAAGCATGATGCGCACCCTGCAAGACACTCGTATGGGCCCATTCTTGGCTTCTTGGGCCCAGGGGCCTTGGGGCCCATCGAATCCACCAAGCCCATCCAAATCAGCGGCCAGGCCCTATTCTATTCCAATCAGCCCTCCAGCAATGGGCACGATGTCGTCGACGCCGTTCAATAGGCTTCCATGCCTCCAGTCGCTTTGAAGAGTATGAGGTCCGAGGTCCTTGGCCCAGGTGTGGCGCCCGGGCTCACCATCTTGGTAGGCACTTGTTGCGCGCTTGGCACCAGAACCCAGAACCTAGAACACCAGACATCTTCATCGCCAGCCAGCCACTCATTGCCGGGCCTTCAAGCCTTGGTCAGCCACATCTGTCAGGTTGGGACGTGCTCCGCCGACTTCTGAGTTTCGACATCTGACGCTAGAGGTTCGCGGCTCGAGGCAGATTTTGCCGATCCACGTAGCGCGTGACACTGGCCGGCCCGGACTGGACTGCGACTGGGCGGTATGGAACAAAATTTCCTTCTTGGTCGGCAGCCACAATGCCAATTCTCCGTGTGCGGCATCCGACTCACCACCTCGCGCTACTTGGCAGCCGCTAGCCGCCGACCTCAGACAACAACAGCAACAACAGCAGCAGCAGCAGCAACAACAACAACAACAACCGAAAGCAGCTCGGGGTCTCTGAAGCAGTCGTTGCGCGACCTTGGAATGCATGTCATGCACATGGTACGTCCAATGTCCAATGTTCTAGCGCTACTTGTTGTCGGCTGCAAACGTCGGCCCAGAAATCCAGACTCCAGCATCCAGCCCAGCAGGGGTTCAAGTCGACAAAAAGTTTTCCCAAGCGCCCTCGCTAACGCGTACCGTGCCTAGGTAGGTACGTACACACAGTCATTTGCACAAACGCTACCGTAGCCCAGAATTGGCTGCTCCCAGAGCCGAACATGGATGGCTCCACGCCGGCCGCTTGCCCTTTCGCTTTCGCTCGCAGTCGCAGCTTCCTCAGGAGGGTGCCGTATGAGCACTATGAGCACCTTGCGCGATGCATCTCCGACAATCACAGGAGAGGCAATTGCTGCGTACGGGCGGCGGGTTGTCGCGTGTCGTCGGCACGTCCAGTCATATGTACATACATATTTTATGTAAGTACATAAAGTACTTTATGTAAGTACCTGCCTACTTAGTTACTTAGGTAGGTACTTATTTACCTATGTCCACACGTCCAGTACTGACTCGCTCGGCCCTTTCCCTTGCCTGGGAACAATCCGAGCAAGCGCATTGGCCTACGAGCTTTTCTTCCTACTCGCCGTAGATTCCCGATACTGCCAGGACATGTGTGGAGCTCCGTCTCCATCGCCCCGCTGCTTAGCTGATGTTCATGACGTCTGGCCTCCAGCCGAAGACTCCACCTTGCTATGCTTGCCAAACTTTTCTTACAGTACGTCCATTGCAGGGCACCTCAGCAGCAAAGAGATGCTATTATGTACATAAAACATGCAGTCAGTGGCCAGGGGTTTCCGGCTATTTCCAGGCATCGCGACTTCAGACTCTTCTCCGTCATCACAAGGTCAAACTAGACCAGCTTCGGCACCGCGCCAGTCTACGCCCTTTTACACCCCTTTCCACCCCGCGATGTGAAAGCAATCCCTCCAATGGGCTGCCATGATGAAATGGCTCGCGACTCGTGACTCGAGAAGGAAAGAAGAATGTTTGCGGGGAGCCGATCTGGGGTATCGCGCGGTAGCTCTCGTTTGGATACCGGGGCTCCGTTTTTGATATCAGTACGAGATGTGTTGGGTCCATATCCGCATTTGAGGCCCCGGCCACTGGTCCTTGCCCGAGTGCGGCTTTTTCATGCCTCGAACGGCCGGTAACACAATCGATGGCCCGACCTGGTTCTGATTCTTCATTACTGCTCCGACACAATTGAGCGCTCCACGTTCTATTCCGACAAGTGCGTGCTTTCATTGTGCTGCATGTCTGTACATAACCTGTGTACAGTAAACAACATTCGCGAGTGGTCTGGCATTGACCCACTTGCTTTCTCCATGCGTCCATCTTGCCATTGAGGGGTTTTGCCTTCTTTGCTCCAAGTTGCTTGTTTTACCGCGAATGTACACACATCATGTACATGCGTATGCATGTAGGGTTTTCTGGGCAAATCAAGTAGGCATGTCCCACCTGTCGGGGCTAATGCTAGTGCGGAAAAGCGATGGACAGCCCACGGCTTGGTTGTTGTGGCATTGTCGCGTGACGGGAGGTTGGACCATGTAAATGGGAAGATGGGGATAGACGGGGATAGATGGCGGCATTTTGGCGGCATTTTTTCCGCGCTAATGTGTCCGCCCTTGGAGCCGGCAAACAGAAAGCTCGACCAAGGACCATATTGCAAGCGCCATTGCCATTGCCATTGCCGTTGCCGTTGCCATTGCCATGTCCGCCTCCGTATGCGGCGTCCCGGCTTCATCCTCGTTTGGAACTTTTCATTCCGCACTTTTCCCAACCCCTTCTCCGCGTCCTCAATCCTTCCACCAAGCACTTGTTACTCCGAGCTTCCCGCCCCTGAACCCTGCCCTCGTCTGAATCCTCTCCATCTTAATATCGCTTGCTAATACTGCACCCTACGCAACTCGTGCCAGATCCCAGATACGGGGCCAGCTCACGCGATAAGCGACTCTGCCAGCGGACCAAGTCCATCTGTTATTACTTTATAAAGCTTGCCCCGGAACCTCCCACAGTTCTGGTCTCCCGTCCACACCCCGTTATTACATCTCGTCAAGTTGCTGGCACTTCGACTTGATTTCTTTTAATATTCTCAGGGAACCCCATCCCGCAACCTGAAAGAGTACGGCCACGTACTGCAGAACCACCCACCGTCGTTTTGCGACTTCGCTGTGCCTGGTTCAAGCCATCTCGCCTTTATCCCCTCACATATTCACTCTGCCAATTAAGCTCGGAAAAAATGTCGGAACCCGTCGTACGCGATCATGTTCTGTCTGAAAAGGCCAACAGAGAAAAGCAGTCGTCCACCTCGGATCTAGACACATCGGACATTGTGCTCGGTGCCCCCATTGCTGGTGAGGTGACTGATTTCGAGGAGCAACGACAAGATCTGGAGAAGCAAAAAACCGCCGAGGGAACCGCTCATTTCCATCGGCTGGGATGGAAACGGCTGACGGTTGTCCTCATCGTTGAGGCCATCGCCCTCGGCTCTCTCAGTCTACCCGCTGCGTTTGCTTCTCTGGGCATGGTCGCCGGTGTCATCTGCTGCATTGGTCTTGGGCTCATCGCCATCTACACGAGCGACATTGTTGGAAAGGTCAAGATTGCCTATCCTGAAGTCGCCCACTATGCTGACGCCGGCCGTCTTCTCATGGGACGCTTTGGGTACGAGCTGGTGGGTGTCATGTTTGTCCTTCAGTTGACCTTCCTGGTTGGGTCGCATTGCTTGACTGGTACCATTGCATTCCTCAACATCACCGATAATGGCGCTTGTTCGGTCGTGTTCGGTGTCGTATCCGCCATCATTCTTCTCCTCATCGCCGTCCCCCCATCGTTTGCCGAGGTGGCCATTCTTGGATATATCGATTTCGTCTCTATTCTGCTCGCCATTGGCATCACTATTATTGGAACCGGTGTGGTGGCAGGCCAGGCTCCTGGCGGGTTGTCTGCGGTAAATTGGTCAGCATGGCCAAAAGAGAACCTTTCGTTTGCCGAAGGCTTTATTGCTATTACGAACATCTGCTTCGCCTATAGCTTTTCAATGTGTCAATTCTCTTTTATGGACGAAATGCACACCCCTAAGGATTATGTCAAGTCGATCTGGGCCCTGGGTCTCATCGAAATATTCATCTACACTGTTACCGGCGCTGTGGTTTATGCATTTGTTGGAGTTGATGTCAAGTCACCTGCTCTACTCTCGGCAGGCCATACCCTCTCCAAAATCGCCTTTGGTGTTGCCTTGCCCGTTATCTTTATTTCGGGATCGATCAACACGACCGTTATTGGGCGTTATATCCATGGGCGAATCTACAAGGACTCGGTTACGCGATTCATTAATACGCCCAAGGGATGGGCTACATGGCTCGCCGTTATTAGCGGCATCACCCTTGCTGCTTTCATCATTGCCGAGGTCATCCCTATCTTTAACGATTTACTGTCCATCTCTTCGTCACTCTTCATCTCTGGCTTCACTTTCTATCTGCCGGCCTGGATGTGGTTCAAGCTCCTTCGCAAGGGCAAGTGGTATTCCAAGGAGAACTTGGTCAACTCCATCATGAACGCATTTTGCTTCCTGATTGGTATCGTTGTCTTGATCTGCGGAACCTATGCCAGCATTGACGACATTGTAAGTTCCACGCCCACTAAAGTTTTTACTCAGAGAAGAAGTACATGCTAATATTGATGACAACAGATCAAGTCATTTCAAGCTGGCACCACGAGAGGGGTGTTTTCGTGTGCCCCCATTGCGTAGACGAAAGTGGTCAAATTTTGTCCTACATGTACGACAAAAACTCCGACAAAA
>SRPV01000291.1:0-24106 GCA_018360135.1 Claviceps sorghi | reverse complement strand
ATGGCCAGCGCGCCCACCGTGCGCCCCGCCACCAGCCCCGGCAGGTGCTGCGCCCGCTGCGCCGCCGTGCCGTGCAGCTGCACCTGGTTGACGCACAGCTGCGAGTGCGCCGCGTAGCTGAGCCCCACCGCCCCCGACGCCCGCGACAGCTCCTCCATGACCACCGCGTGCGCCTGGTAGCCCATCCCGAGCCCCCCCACCGACTCGTCCGCCGTCACCCCCAGCAGCCCCGCCGCCCCGAGCTTCTCCCACAGCTGCGCCGGGAAGGCGTTGGTCTTGTCCGCCCGCGCCGCCACCGCCTCCGGGAGCTCGCGCCGCGCAAAGTCCTGCACCCGCTCGCGCAGCTCCTGCAGCTCGTCGGCCGTCGGCGGCACAAAGCCCTGCGGGTGCAGCGACGGCGGGGGCGAGGGCGACGAGGCGTGCAGTCGTGTCTGGCCCGTGAACGCTGTCGTCGCCGTCGTCGTCGTCGTCGTCGTCGTCGTCGTCGTCGTCGTCGTCGCCATCCTCGCCATCCTCGCCATCCTCGTCATCCTCGCCGCCGTCCTCGTCCAGCTCGCGGCGGCCATGGTCCAATCGGGAAACAACGTAGTGCGCGTCGACCGACCGACAAACGTGCGTGGTGGAAAAAAAAAAAAAAAGGTAGAATAGACGTGGGACGATGCGCTGAAAGCAAAGACAAACGACGCAAATCAATCGCCGAGCGTTCAACGTGGGCAGTTGTAAAGGGAAAAGGAAAAAGATGAAGAGAAAAAAAGGAAACCACAAAAGGAGTGGAATGGCCGTGAACCGAGCATGAAATGGGCCGCCAGCGCCAGCGCCACCCCGCCCCGCCGCCATCCCTTCATTGGTCCCCGCCGACTCCGGCCGAGCCTCGCTCAGCCCCCTGCCTGGAATCCTGGCTTGCCGCGGCTTAGCTCCCCCCCCCCCCCCCCCCCCCCTTCGGCTGCCCGCGGCTTGCAGCGGTCCACTACCCTCCGCTACCCCAGGTTTTGCCCCACTCAGCTCGGCTTTGCCTCACCATGCACCATGCACCATCCACGTCTCCTTCGCGACCTCCCTCTTCCCTTTCCGACCCGTCTCTTTTCTCCTCCGTTCCTCATCATCGCGCACAAACACCATGGCGCTGCGCAAGTCGTCGCAACCGGCCCTCGCCCTCCTCGCCCTCCTCGCCCGCCGAGCAACTCCCTCGCCGTCCTTGTCACCCTCCTCCTCCTCCTCCTCCTCCTCCTCCTCCTCCTCCTCCCCCCCGTCGCCTCGCCTCCGCCGCTCCATCGCAAACCTCACAACCCCCCACCACGCCGCCGCCCTGTCGCGCCTCCCCACCGCCGTCGACCCCCTCTCCGATGACTTCCGCGACAACGAGACCCAGATGGCCGCCCTGACGGCACGCCTGGCCGCCCTGACGCGCAGGGTGCAGCGCGGCGGCCCGGACAAGGCCCGCGAGAAGCACCTCGCCCGCAACAAGATGCTCCCGCGCGACCGCGTCACCGCCCTCATCGACCCCGGCACCACCTTCCTGGAGCTGTCCCCGCTGGCGGGCCACAACCTCTATCCCGAGGCCGAGGTGCCCGCCGGGGGCATCATCACGGGCATCGGCGTCGTCGAGGGCGTGCGCTGCGTCATTGTCGCCAACGACAGCACCGTCAAGGGCGGGACCTACTACCCCATTACCGTCAAGAAGCACCTGCGCGCCCAGGCCATTGCCGAGGAGAACAAACTGCCGTGAGTCTTGCCTTGCTCCTCTCGTCGTCTCCGCAAACACGGCGGGCTGACCCAAAAAAAAAAAAATAGCTGCATCTACCTCGTCGACTCGGGCGGCGCCAACCTCCCCCACCAGGCCGACGTCTTCCCCGACCGCGACCACTTTGGCCGCATCTTCTACAACCAGGCCCGCATGTCGGCCCAGGGCATCCCGCAGATCGCCGTCGTCATGGGGCCCTGCACCGCCGGCGGCGCCTACGTGCCCGCCATGTCGGACGAGTCCATCATCGTCGCCGGCCAGGGCCACATCTTCCTCGCCGGGCCGCCCCTCGTCCAGGCCGCCACCGGCGAGGTCGTCAGCGCCGAGCACCTCGGCGGCGGCGAGATGCACTCCTCCGTGTCGGGCGTGACCGACTACCTGGCCGTCGACGACGCCCACGCCATCGCCCTCGCCCGCCGATCCGTCGCCAACCTCAACTGGCCCCGCGACCCGTCCTCGTCGTCCTCGTCGTCCTCGCCGCCGCCGCCGCCGCGCGAACCCCTCCACGACCCGGAGCAGCTCCTCGGCATCGCCACCACCAACCTCCGCCGGCCCATCCCCATCCGCGAGGTCATTGCCCGCATCGTCGACGGCTCCGAGTTCGCCGAGTTCAAGCCCGACTTCGGCACCACCCTCGTCACCGGCTTCGCCTCCCTCTACGGCCACAAGGTCGGCATCCTCGCCAACGACGGCATCCTCTTCTCCGCCTCGGCCCTCAAGGGCGCCCACTTCATCCAGCTCTGCTCCCAGCGCCGCATCCCCCTCGTCTTCCTCCAGAACATCTCGGGCTTCATGGTCGGCGCCGCCTCGGAGCGCGACGGCATCGCCAAGCACGGCGCCAAGCTCGTCACCGCCGTCGCCTGCGCCCCCGTCCCCAAGCTGACCGTCGTCGTCGGCGGCTCCTACGGCGCCGGCAACTACGGCATGTGCGGCCGCGCCTACGCCCCGCGCTTCCTCTGGATGTGGCCCAACGCCCGCGTCGGCGTCATGGGCAGCGAGCAGCTCGCCGCCGTCATGCAGACCGTCGGCGCCAAGTCCCCCTCCGATCCCGACCTCCGCGCCCGCATCGACGCCGAGACCGAGGCCACCTTTTCCTCCGCACGACTCTGGGTACGACCTCTCCCCCCTTTTCTTTCTCCTTTGCTGCCTCTCCCTTTGCTGCCTCTCCAAATCGCTCACATGGCCCAGGACGACGGCATCATCCCCCCCCAACACACCCGCCGATATCTGGGTCTGGGTCTCCAGGCCGCGCTCGGCGGGCGGAACCACGTCCAGCCCGAAACCAAGTTCGGCGTCTTTAGAATGTAGACCACCTTGTGCTCGCATCATAAGAGCCAAGGAGAATAGACCACCCTTGTATCATACGCACCATGAGGGCCAAGAGTAGACCACTTGTACACGCATCATGAGATCCAAGGAGCGGTCAACAGGGAAACCAAACATGAACACACACCGCGCACGTGGTCCGCAAACTCCAAAACTCCACACCAATTTCCATGGCAAAATAGAATTACCCACCTCGTCCCCCATACATCGGCATCAGTGCGTCAAACTCCCGTCGAGCAAGGCTTCCGCATCCCCCTCTTCCAGACGCCATGTTAACATCGACATCCCTTGTCACATGAGAAACAAAAAAAAAACAACCAAACGCCCCCCCTTCTGCACCTTTCTCCCCTCCCCTCCACCTCCCCAAAACACCTTCTCCACGATCTGCCCTTGAGGCTCTGCCATAGCAAGCTCTCCTATATTCAACTTCTCGGATACAACTCGGATACCAATCTCCAAGCGCCCTTGGAACCGTAGCAGCAATTACAATTTATTTATTTATTAAATTACCCTAGACGGCTGGTAGCAGCCGCTATCTAGTACCTCATCTTACTAATCCGTATAGGAAAAACCCTAGCGCAGGGAGGAAAACCTATACGCTGCGCATTTGTACATCCACTAGGGCCCGCATAGGCCCCGGGGTGGTCCCGGCTATAGAAGTGAGGTGCGCCGCCCGCCAGGCTAGGTGTAGCGGCGGTCGCTGGAAGGTGGGATAGGAGGTTGGTAGAAATCCTAAATCCCTTCCAGCAATCCCGTATTAAATAGCCTGGCGATCTTGTTGTAATCCTCGTGTAAGTGTGCCGGCGCCTTATCCCAACTCGCAGCAGGCTTAGGATCGACTCAGGGGGCAGACGTGTTATTGTTGTTATCAGTCCTCGCGTTCGGGTAGTGGCGACTCTGCGCGAGGCCACGATTCCCAGTGTCAACATCCATTAGCATCGCACCACCCATCACGCCCACGCTCCGGGACCGATGCGGCATCGGGGAGGGGGGTAAACAGGCTCGACAAAACGTTTTATCAACTTTTTAAGCGGTTTAGAGTCGATTCCGCAGCGCTGTCACGGTGCGGGCGAATTCGCGAAAAGTATTTTTCAGCAATTACAATTACAATGATGCCATGGCAGAACAGCGCCATCCGCGCCATCCAAGTCAATCGACCACATTTCAGGTCTGCCTAGGCTGCATGTCCTCATCTCCCACCACCTTGTGCCACTTCGCCATCTACACTAGTCTTTTCTTCAACTAGTAGGACAACGCTTTCGCTAGAATCATTACTTTTGGGACTTTCGTGGTATATACTGAAGAGGAAATCGGGCGCAGGCGTGGCCCGTCCATCCACAAACACACAAACAAAAAAGCCACACGAGACGCCATGACACATAAAAATTCCACAGCAATTCTCTTCGTCGGACAACGGAGCCATCCATTTCTTTTGTCTTGGCCACATTACACAGTACTGGTGGCTACATGCCGGGGTTTTATCATTTTTCGTCCCACGGGCCCGTTTCCGACGTCGACAGTAAAGTCCACCATGTTGATGCTGTAGCCACTCCCTAGGTTCACATTAGAAGCCTCAGCGGTGGAAACCGTAATTCCACGTTCCTGGTTGCTTCTCGTGGCTTTGCTGAATAGTTCCTGCAGCTCACTCTGCGCAGAAATGGCCTTGTCGATAGATCCCTCTTGCGAGATGTACAGCATGGCAACGCGAGCAAAGTCGAGCTTTTCCTGGGTCACCTCAAACGCCGACGTGACGGGGTTCGACCTGGCGGTTGCGGTTGAGCCAGTGTCAACGACCAAGGTGGTGGGCAAGTCTGCTTTTGGTAAGGGCGATGACATGCCCTTCGAATTGGGCGTGATAGCTGGAACCAGTTTGAGGGGGGGCTCTGTCGATGTTCCCTTGATCGGCGTCGCCTGGGCTGCTTTTATGGCACCACCCTGCTGGTCGGCGGGCGGTGTCGCGCTCAGCGAGGAAATCGTCGGGAATTGTTCCGCGTTGGAGACTAAGTTGGCTTGCTTGTCGCTCACGTCCTCAACCACATCTGTCGGCCCGCCAGTCCTGGTGGAGCGACCATCGAACGTGACCAACGAGTTCTGGGCAATGCAAGACAGGTTTCCTGCATTGAATCGAGCCAATATTGTGGTCCCGGAAAGTGGCAAGGAAAAGTTCTGATTAGCGTCGGCAATTAGTCGAGGAATAGCACGCCCAAGTGTCACGTTTTGCATGCTTGACTGGCCGTCCATGGAAACAAGGTCTGTCATGGCGCAGCCCGTTGCGCCACCATCTCCACAAGTTGATCCTGTAAACCCGTTGGTGCAGATGCAGGAGCAGCTACCCCGTGCAACTAGACTTCTGCCTCCATTCAAGCAGGTCAACGTTTGCCCACACTGGCTTAAGCTTGCCTCGTGCTTGTCACTGTTGCCGAGATTCTTGAAAACAAAGAATTCCAATGGAATGACAATGGCAGCAGCAATCAGACAAAGCGTCAATACAACACAAAGAATGAAAACCCAAATCGGAAGTCCACAGCACCGACGTTTTGGCTTGGCCACAATTTGACCACTAGGCGTTCGGGAGTGAGTCGGCCGACCTTGAGCTTGGGCAGTCGGCCAACCAGTGCTTCTAAACCATGAGAGCCGGCTGTTGGTATTATTGCGAGGCGTGTGGAGGGGAGGAGGAAAGGCTGCTATCATATCGGAGAAGCCAGATTTATGACGATCGTCTATTCACAAGCCAGCATCATGTTAGAAAAACTTCACAAGAAGAAAAATAAAAGAATAAAGAGGCGGCGTCTTATTGTTGTTCATATGCAAACTCACCCTTTTCATTCATCCAGCCATCAAGTACATCAAGCCTACTAGCAGGCCGTTTTCCCTTGTCGATCATGGCTGCGAGCCTTGTAGCACGCATTATCAAGTCTGGCAGGCTAGTTAGACTACCTCTGGCTTCCGCAGCACGAACAGCGTCTATGTCAAGGCGCGGTGGTCGTTTCATGGCGGACATGCGACCGTGTTGACGAGGGGCGTCCGCAAGAGGGATGGATTCTTGTACATCTGATGAGCTCGCTGCCGCAAATGCCTTCAAAAAAGCGTCCGACGAAATGCCCTCGCCATTGGCGGTATGTCTGTGAGACCTTGGCATATTCTTGGGTAATGGAATTGTCTCAGATGAGCTCGTTCCCGCGCTAAGGTAGGGATCGTTGTCGGCTGTCGATTGTATACGTGAAGCTTCATGGTGGGCGTCGACTGCTCCTTGACTGGGCGGCTTCGTGTTAACCAATGCTGGCTTGCCCGTTTGCACCAGACTCGCGTTTCGGACCAACTGGGTTTCATCGCCGTAGTCGTCGCCCGTGGACTCGCGACTCTTCTCTGTCAACGATTCCTCGTAAAAGGCTTCGCCATAGACAGGACTGTGTGTTCGAGGGGCTCCTCCTGGCGACGAACCTGGCATTTCGGTGCTGCTAGGTGCATAAAGTCTTTGGTTCTTTGTGCGAGGCGTCTCCTCTGCGATCGGGGAGACAAAAGATGCGCTGGAATAGAATGATGATGCTCCTCTTCGACTGGACGGCGGCGGGCCTAAAGCTGCATTTTTTCGGAGAGTTGCTGCCGAGTTACCGATCGGACCAGGTGCTTGAACGTCCGGGTCCGGTACTGTGCCCACGGAGCCCACAAATGACGTGGTTTGTCCAGCTGAAATGCCCGACGGAGATGACAAATCATAGCTGTCGACAGTAGAGTCTTGCAGGTAGTCTGGAGCGACCGATGGCGCAGTGAATACTGGTGTCGGGTGTGATGGTATCGACTGGTCAAGCCCTGACGGAATACGGGACTGGCTAGGACGTGGAGGTCTCTGAGGCATCTGTTGGGGCCTTCTCTGGGTTCGTGGCTGCGAATCGAAGTCCTCAGGTGCGGGAGATGAGGCGCTTGAGCTAGGCAGCGGCCATTGTGGCACCTGCATCGGTCTCGAGATCGTTTGCCCTAGTTTTGATTCGGAGTTGGGAGGTGCTCTGCCCTTGACTGAGTTAAACTGTGATTTAGGCTGCGGTTGAATCGGTCGTGATCGGGGTGCCGTTTCCAGTGGCTTTGCTGTCACTGAGGATGGCACTCCCGTCGATGGGTCGCTTTCTTGGTACATCATGCCCCGAACTTGCTCCCGGGCTCTTCTGACGGAACCAGGGTGACTGTAGGACTGGTCCATAGCTCTTCCATCGTATACGTTACTCATCGGACCCTGAACAGCGAGTGTAGAATGTTGAACCCCGGCTTGTAAATACAAACAAAACTTGTCTGGACACCTGATGGGCCTGAAGAGCCTTTGATGATGTACAAGTAGATCAGGCGAGGTTTTTGGTTCCACGTTACATAAACTTATGATCCGTCAAATGACTCAGATGGCTGGGTTTAACTGTAAGTCTGCACTGCTGATGTGGTAGATCCCGTGGCTTCGAAAGAGCGCTGTCATGAAGTTTGCATCAGTGTTGTCTCGATGAATCGGTCATGAGCTGTCAAAGCGAGAAGAAAATCAATCCTCGTTCAAAATGAC
The DNA here is from genome assembly GCA_018360135.1 of Claviceps sorghi. Classification (NCBI taxonomy): domain Eukaryota; kingdom Fungi; phylum Ascomycota; class Sordariomycetes; order Hypocreales; family Clavicipitaceae; genus Claviceps; species Claviceps sorghi. The sequence goes on along the minus strand of SRPV01000291.1, from coordinate 16,499 downwards.
TCTGATGTCGCATCCAGACACCGGGCGAATAGGATGGACAGAAAATGTTTCGTATATTGAGAAAAACAGAAAAGAGAAATGCCGCGGGCGAAGCCGAGTGAATGTGCCGCTTGGTTGCCAGCGCTGACGCCGGCGTTGTGGAAACGTCTGAAAAAGACGGGTGGAGAAGAAGTGAAAAGAGCGTCAAGAATGTAGAGAATGTAGGCCGCGTAAGGATAATCTCGCGATGGTGAAGTCTCAACCTGCTGAACCTAGAGTCAGCATTTCTCTGTTGTATGCCTGTAGCGACAACTCGGGCCCATGGGAATGTCCAAAGTCAACGTTGGGGAGTGCGAACAACGACAGCGGCTTTCCATGCCTCTTTTCGGAAAAGAGTGCAGAAAAGGCGTGAAAAATGCCTCGGCAGAGCACGGAGGACGAGGCCGTGAATTCAATGGGTATACATACAGGAGAGGCTACAGTCTCGGGTCCTTTGAAGGTTCACGGATGACAGTTGCCAATATACGGTAGTGCGATGAAAGGAAAGCGTGGCCAGCAAGCTGGGAACGATTGGTCAGAGTTTACCGCAACTAAAAATAATGGCCGCCAAGAGTAGGTTTGACTGAATCACGGGAAACGGCCGGGCTTTCTGTATCGCGCATGCAAGTCCTACGCACTGCAAGCCCCTGGTCGACTCGATTTTGGAATGTTACGTCGGCAAGAAGGGTTAAAGTTGGAAAACACGAGCTATCGAGGTGGGAGCGAAATTAGCTTACGCAGCAGAAGGATACATGTTGAGCTTGGGGATCGTGTCCATGCTGTGTTTGAATGGGGATGGGCGACGAGAGGTCGTGGTGATGTAGGGACATTGAGAAGAGATGAATCCTCACCTACTGTCAGACGACTGCCGAGACGAGATGATCGCAGGCCGAATCAGAAGTACCCCAAGACAACGTGTGCCGGCCGCGATGTCACAGAATGGCGGTGGGTGAAAAAAAAAAAAAAAAAAAAAAAAAGTTGGTGCTGTAGAAGGTCAAGCATCCACAGGATGCCCGAGCGAAAAAGAAGACAAAAAAGGAGCGGTGCAAAAGAGGAAGTCGCGACGCAGTCTGCGCACTAAAATGAAGCAAAACATGCGAAAGGGAAGAGGGGAGGGTGATGGAGGTCAAGAATAAGAGAAGGACGGGAGAAGGATGTGGGGACGACAAACGGAGCAGCGACGGCAACTGCGACTGCGAGAGCAAGAGCGACTCGACTGCGACTGCGATTGCGATTGCGACTCGACCGCGGAAGAGAATGGGCAAGGGGACGGAAGAGAGGGAAAAAGGCTAAAGAGCTTGGTCGAGAAGCACGCCAGGCGCGGGCCACGATGACGGGCTCTAAACGACAGAGTCACAGAACGGACGATTCTTCCCGTCTGCGTGGGCGGCGGCACCTCATTTCATTCCCGCAAATGAAGCAGGGGTGGCAAGGTGCGTGGTTCCTCATTATGCCGCGACCCACGAGGCCCGGTTCACTCGTGGGATGAGCACCCAGACCAGCAGACCAGACCTCTTCCCACGAAGCAGCAGGTTCGCATCCCCAGCCGATCTGAAGTGAGGTTTGCTGGGTTATTGTGAGCAAGACAAGCCAATCACAGCCTGCAGAATCTCGCATGGGCCACGGTCAGTCTCGCCTGCGCCGCCGAGTGGAATGGGCTGGGAAAGAGTTTCCATGGAACTCGACCAGACAATAAGCGCAGATGGCTTCGTCTGCAGAGGTTTATGTGCAATATGGTTAAGCATTTGCATTTGCATTTTTCATTGTTCTGCTGCCATGACGCGCGGGCCATGCATCTGCATCATCCATCATCCATCTCCATCGTCCATCGTCCATCGTCCATCATCCGTCACCCGTCACGCATCACGCGTCTGTAACAGTCTCATCCAGACCGGGTAGGCCCTGTTGCTGGCAGGAACGCCGGTCGCCGCCTTCCCGGAGGTCAACCACAACACCGTTTGCTCTGCTGACTCTGCTAGGGCGACCAGGGGTGGCCGTGAGCTGGCCAATCACATGGGGCAGACTGAGCCACCCCTCACAGCTGCAACACAGATCCTGTCAACTGGAAACACTAGCGCCATGTTCCTGCGTCTGATTGTCTCCACAAGCAAAGCACGGCCACCAGACTTTTTGCTCGTCGCCCACAAATCATGCCTGCCAATCCGTTTCCCTCGCATCTTGGCCCCATCGCCGTCGCCTCGACTTCACAAGCAAGGACGAAACAGCAAAAACAAAACAGAAAAGGGAACAATTGATCAGACAACGGGTGGCTCCTTTTGCCGGTGGGAGATGGGCAAGGATAGCAAATGCAACCACAGAGGCAGACAGTTCGTCTCAACAATGTCGACGAACAGGTCAGGTCCATCTATGCATGTCAAACAAACACAAACACACGCAATTTTCCTCCCGTTTACTTAAATAGGACGACATGCTGCAAGTCTGACTCTGATCTCTTTCCGCTGCCTCCTTTTCCTCTTTTACTTTCTTTTTTTTTTTTTTTCTCCTCTTCTCTTCTCTTCATTTCCTTCCTTTTCCTTTTTCCTTTTCCCTCGCTCACAATGAACGACGGCACCCCGATCGTAAGCCAGACCACTCACGTCCATTGCATTAACCAGCGCACCTGTACGACTCAGACAGCTCGTATTAGGCAGCCGTACGTTTTATGCCCTGATGGCCTACGCGAATCTCTGCCTCTAGGGCGTCGCACCTCGATTCTTCAACCCTTTTACTTGTCATACTAGTTCAGTCAATGGTACGTATGTATAGTACATGCGTGCAATTAAGGTCGTGCGAAGCGGCAAGTCGCATAGCAGGGAGAAGCACCGCGGGAAATCATGGAGATTTCGGGATTAGTGCATCATGCTTCACTAATCAAGTCATGTGGGCAAAAGCAGCGATTGTGTGTATGTATGTACATATGTACATATATTTCCCCCTCGGTTGCGGAACCAAAAGAATCCATGCTCGATAGCCTTCGACTATACCTCGCGCAGGTGAATATGCACAAACAAAACTCTGTTTAATCACGAGTGGAATCGGTGATGGCCTCCGCCTCAACCCTTGCAAGAAATGATATAACCCTTTTCCCTCCACTCAAGACAAAGGAGGAAGAAAAAAACAAGATCTGCGCCTTGAATCATGATCCAGGAATCTTTATATTGCGGAAGCAAGGAAAAGCCACATCTCCGCACCACCGACGCCGCGACGTGCAGCTCCCTCTCACATGTGCATGCATACAAAGTGCTGTGAGACGTGCCTACCTACCTACCTAAGTACCTACCTACCCACTTTATGCAGAGGCATGTACATACAGTATCCAAAGTACATATGTACGTTGCACTTGGGTACGCGCCTCAGGATTTGCCAACCAGGAATGCAGTGTTGGATCCCGTTTCATAATGCGCGCAGGTATGCAGGGACCAGCCCACATTCTTTTCCTCATGTGACCCGTCAGACGTCTTCCCGTAGCAAACTGACTTTGCACACTTGTTGGGTTGGGTTGGCCCATGAGCTCATGCATAACAATGCACAGCACGGAGACGGGACGTTGTGCAAGGCCTCATCGAGTGACCCTCTGGGTCATGGAGCCGTGTTGCATGTAGATATGCAAATAGACAGTACAACCCAGGCCCGGGTGGAGTTGTGCAATTATGCCAATCAACGGTCGTCTCGGAAATTGCAATGACGTACTATGTATGCACGTATGTACCTACTTTATGCACCGTATGCACATATCGAGCATATCGCGCATATCGAGCACGGATTGCACGTCTCCAATCCGTCTCGGACGTCGGGTTGCGCGCCCGCAGGTCCAATTCAGCCATCTCGGCCACTGGGTGCCGGTAAAGAAGCCTCCGATTACATTGCCTGCTCATATCCGCCCGTCGTATGTGTGTGCTGTATGTACATACAGTCCACCCCTTGAATTATTTTACACATTAACATTGCAGGGGGGGTTCAGCCAATCAGGCAATTAGAATAATATAGTCCCTGGCTAAAAAGAACATTAAGCTAGGTGGAATTTTAATACAAAAAAATGTAGCTATAGGCCTTAGTTAATACTCCGAATATCCCCTGTGTGCCACCTTAACAGCCTAAGCCCTCCGCGCACGTGACTTACCCTAGCTAGCTGCTAAAAGGGGACTTGGCAGCTGGCCAAGGTGGGGCTTGTCACTCTGTAAAATAATTCAGGGGGTAGATTGTAAGATCGGAAGGTCGAGGAGCGAAAGTAGAATTAAATACCTATTCAGACGTTCCTGCTTGCTGTTCGAAGGAGCCCAGTTATTTGCGCGTTGTTGGTGAGAGATTACATTCCTGGCTGCCAGGAACGGCTGCCGAGTCTAGATAGCAACAAGATAAGCCCGCTGGCTGCAGGAGGCCGAGGGCGCGGACACATGGATGTCATCAGTCTGACATTATCTAGTGACACGTTTGCTCTCGCGCCTTTGACGTCTTCCGGATCAGATGCCGGCATGCGCGTCCTGTTTATGCATCGAACCACTGTTGACAACCACTGTGGAAGCGCCGCACATGGTTTTGGCTAGCAGCGTTTGATTCCAGCGCAATGTTTCCCGGTGCGCTTGGGTGCAACCTCGTCTCGTCGACGGTTTGACAGCAATGCGTCTCAATGTTGCCCGGCCACCACCAGTGAGTTGACCAGTGAGTGAGTGACCAGTGAGCGACCAGCCGCCAGACACGTTGTGTCAATTCGACAACATCAACATGAGGAACAAAAAAAAAATACGGGCGGTGCGGTGGGGCGGCGGATCCAATAACCAGTCTGGTCTGAACAGCCGCGGCGGCGCCTGGACTGGCTGGACTGGCTGGACTGGCTGGACTGACTGGACTGGGCGCTGGATGAATTCAGGAACCGCCCAGCCAATGTCGACCAGCCGACCCACGAGACCGGAGGACTGGAGGACCCCCTAGCCAGCACCAGCCGGTGCAGACAGCACCCCCCGTGCCTTCCCCGAGATTGGTCGAGTACTGTACATATGTACATATGTACATACACTAGCACGGAGGCAAGGCAGCCGCGTAGGTATTTGCGAGTTGTCCCGTCTGGCAGATTGGTGAGGTCGGCAAGCCCGTGTTTGGTTGCCGACAAAGGAAGGCGCCAGCCAAGTCCAGTAGATCTAATAACAAATAACATGAAGTGAGGTCTCGGCAAGCATCTCCACTCAAGACGGACTGGAGCGCCCTAGCTAATGGGGGAGTGGCCTTGGTGCCTCGGGGCCGCGGTGCCTCAGCTGCTGCCTCAGGCGCTACCTCGAAGCGGTCTGGGCCGGTGTCGCTGCCTCTCCGCTTTCGCCTTTGTGCCCTTTCTGCCCTCTCTGCGTCTCTGGCTGACTGTGGGTGACCAGGCCAACTCCGCTCCAGCGCGTGTCAGGTGGTCAGCCAGCACGCGCATCAGGTACCTCAGGAACCGAGTCTAAACGGCCAATAGGTCGGGCATGGCCAATGGCGTCGCCCCAAGCATCCTATCTCGGGGCCAGACCACTGAGCCACTGGGACCGACCGGACCAGACCAGGCCCGACGGGACCAGACCAGACCAGACCAGACCAGACTGTTGAATGCGTGCGCGCAGCCCAGCCCAGCCCAGCCCGGTACCAGCCCAGCCCGGTCCCCATGCAGCCTGGCCAGTCAGCCACGCTCCCTGCCCTGACCGCTGCCAGGTCTCCTGTCGCTGGTTCCAGTCCAGTCCAGTCCAGCGTCAGCCCCATCTGTCCGCAGAGTTTGCCGGCATGCGTCTCCCTCCCTCCCTCGGACGCCGTGCTCCACTCCCCTCGGCTCCACTCCACGCCAGCTCCATGCCTGGTCCTGCTGGTCCTGCTGGTCCTGCTGGTCCTGCCGTCCTGCCGTCCTGCCGTCCTGCTGGTCCAAACACCCGCAACCCAACATTGAACCCAGCTTCTTCGCCTTTGCATTGCCCGCTCCTCCTGCACCAGCATTCGGCATCACAACAGGCAGACTTTTACCTTGCATTCCAACCAGGCACCGCCCTGTCCCTCATCCTCTCGCTCGCACGCCGTCCCGGAAATGGTTCTCGCTGCCTGTTGTTGCTGAATTGCCCGCTTCGACACCACGAAGCGCCCTGTTGCCTGGCTGACCCCCTTTTCTCGTCGCCTGCCAGACCAGACCAGACTGCCCTGTTCCACCGACTCCTGCGTGCCGCACCCGTTTCCGTCCGCCGCTCGCTCTGGTTGACGACGCAGCATACCAAGTAGTCTTTTTCTCCCCCCCCCCCCCCCCCCCCCCCCTGCTATTCTTCTTCTTTGTCTGTCCCCCTTCGTCCGTCGACTCCTTCACTTGGACACAACAATCTTCGTCCTCCGACGCACGAGGCCTGCCCCAAGGCAGCCCGGTTCGACTTTTCACCATGGCTTCGTCGTCGTCCAATGTCGTCGGCGTCCACTATCGCGTTGGAAAGAAGATCGGAGAGGGTTCCTTTGGTGTCATCTTCGAAGGCACCAATCTGTTGAATAACCAGCAAGTGGCCATCAAATTCGTATGCGAGCCACAAATCCACCCGGGCGCCGCAGCGTGCTGCTGCCGCTCCCCACACGCCGCCTCTGCTTTACTGACACATGCGTAAAGGAACCTCGCAAGAGTGACGCTCCCCAGCTCCGAGATGAATACCGAACATACAAGATTCTCGTCGGATGCCGTAAGCCTTCCTCGCCGTCCCGTTGTGCACGACATGGTTTTTATCGTGACGGATTCACATACAAACTAACACTCGCTTAGCCGGCATCCCCAACGTTTACTACTTCGGCCAGGAAGGTCTCCACAACATTCTAGTCATTGATTTGCTCGGCCCTTCTCTCGAGGATCTTTTTGACCACTGTGGACGTCGCTTCACCATCAAGACGGTTGTCATGGTCGCCAAGCAGATGCTGTCCCGGGTCCAGACCATACACGAGAAAAACCTCATATACCGAGATATCAAGCCTGACAACTTCTTGATTGGTCGCCCCGCCACTAAAGCGTCCAATGTCATTCATGTTGTCGATTTCGGCATGGCTAAACAGTACCGTGACCCCAAGACGAAGCAGCATATTCCTTACAGAGAACGCAAGTCTTTGTCCGGAACCGCCCGGTACATGAGCATCAACACCCACCTGGGACGCGAGCAATCACGACGCGATGATCTGGAGGCCCTTGGCCACGTTTTCATGTATTTCCTCCGGGGTGGTCTACCTTGGCAAGGCCTCAAGGCTGCCACCAACAAGCAAAAATACGAGAAGATTGGCGAGAAGAAGCAGACCACCGCAATCAAGGATCTTTGCGAGGGCTTCCCCGAAGAATTCTCAAAATACTTGACCTACGTTCGAAATTTGGGCTTTGAAGACACGCCCGATTACGATTACCTCCGCGACCTATTTACCCAGTCGCTGAAAAACACGGGCGAGGTGGAAGACGGCGAGTACGACTGGATGAAGATTAGCAAGGACTCGGGAAAGGGGTGGGACTCGATGAAGGGTCATGGACCTGGTTACCTTCACAACCCAAACGTTCGTCCCGGCCCCTCTCAAATGGAACTGCACAGTGGCCATCGTCCTGGGAATACCACGGCTCACCAGCAAGCACAGAATCTTACTGTCGGCCGTTTAAACGCCGCGCAGCCACCCCCTCCCTCACCGATCAAGCAGATGGGCACCAAGAGAGATCGGCCAAACGCCCCCGGCGCTGTTTCGGCGCAGAGGCTCAGCGCTGTGGCTGGTCTCCGAGGCGATATGGTTACCCCCGCTGGCTCGACGCAAGCTCAATTCCAGAACAGTGCTCAGAACCTGTCACCGAGAGGACAGCAGCAAAGCCCCATGACTGCCACGGGTCAGGCCAATAGCCGACCGGCAGAACCCCAACCCAGCGGCTTTCAAAAATTCATGAAGACGATCTGCTGTGGCTAGGGACCGCCCACGAGCTTTCGGGATTGCTTTTGCATCTAGGGCTGTGGCAGCTTTCTAAAGGTCGTCGATGGTGATGAAGCCCGCTTTTCATCATCATGTTTTGCTACAGCTCGGCAGGGGCGTTCTGCGGCGAGGCCGGCAGTAGCGACGTCGGGGTAGCAAGACGGGACGTTGCTTCGACTCGTAATCGAAAGCTCGCAGGAGCGACAAAATGGCCGACCCTTTGCCAAGTACATCAACGGCACATCTCAAAGGCGACAAGTGCAGAGTGCTCGCAGACGACGGCGTAGACAACCTTGGAAAGAGTGGCGATCCTACCGTACTTCTTACACAGTACGATCAAAGTTGCAAGCAGGGTCTAGGCATAAAAGTACTTCTACTCGATGGGGCGCGTTGTGCGCACTCTTCTCGCGACTAGGGACAACCATACCAACAAGGAAAAGAAAGAAAAAAACATCATCGGAGTCGGTCCTAACGAGAGGCAGCGCCTTCCTCCACGTGGAAGAAGCTATTGGGGTCTGGACAAATTTCCTAGTCTTTTCTCTTTCTTTATTATGTTTCCTTTTTTCTTTTTTTTTTCTTACATTCGATACTCTTACGTCAGGCATTCTACAACGAAACCATTTTCAAAAAGAGCCCATTCCGATACATCGCGAACGACGGCGCTAGGTGGTCACGACACAGGTAGCATATTTGGGCTGTTGCGCACAATTTCACTTTTTTTTTTTTTCGCGCTCGGTTCTCGTTGTTCCTTCCATCATATTTCTATGCCTTGTCCCATGGACATCAGACATACTCGATATTCGACACTTACGACGCCGCTGCCGCTCTCACATCATTCTACTACCAAAACACACACCATTATATAATAAAGAAAGCCTTTTAGGTGCTTTGATGGAGATTTTTCCCCCCCCCTTTTGTCCCAGCGCCACGAGGGTGTCGGAGCAAAGGAATGACGATTGGTGTATCTCTACTTTTTTTTTTCTTCTTCTTGTGTTTGCGGGGCAGCGCCCGACGTGGCGTATGCCAAGTGCCAGCAAAGCTCGCGAGCAAGCACCGGAGGACCAAGGTATAGCGTGTTGACAGGAATTTATAGGCTGCGTCGGGAGTTTCTCTTAGGGTCTACCTCGTAATGGAATAAAGAAAAAAGTTTCAATCATGCAGACTCTAGAAGCGTAATCTTTTTCTGCGCATTTCATGTTGGCGGCCCATAGGTCCATGATTTCTCTTGGAACGAGGGCAACCATGCGTGACGTGATACGTGTTTATGGGCAGTAAGCACACGCTGCCATTTGTAAAGATGGAGTCGAAGCCCAGATGGAGGTTTCAAGCCATTTCCGTTACAACTACATGACCCCGAATGGATCTTCATGAATGGTTTCTACCAACAAGTTTGACACAACCCCGCTTTGATTGACTCCGTGCTTTGGGTGCAAAAAAAGAAAAAAAAAAACATCAACATATTACCAAAAGTTTCCGTTCACATTAGTTGTGGAACCCGTTGTGCGCCGAGCAACCGAGTTCGGAGGACGTAAAAAATTCAAATTCTATTGATAGACTCGGATGATGCCCGCCGAGTATAACCAAGGGAATTTATCTTTTTTGAATCAAGGAGAGGGGGGCACCTCCCGGTAAGGAAACGCCTCAGGTGAGCTTCTGCTTGACGAAAAAATTTCGCAGATGCGACAGCTGCCATGCGCAGGTGACTCCGATGACAATCAGCTGGTAGATGATCCAGCGCACGACTCGGGCATTGGTGGACTCGGACTGGTCTCTGAATTCGGCTTCGCGTTCCTGAAAAGACGGCTGTTAGTGAAGAGACTAGATTTTGGTCGCGAGTGGTCTGGAGAGCAAAGGCGAGGGAGGACTGAAGTATGTCATTCTCGCTCTCTCCGTGTATGTGTACGTGTTTGGCGGTCGGACAAAAACAAATGAGACGAAAGGGAAAAAAAAAAAAAAGAAAAAAAAGAAAAAAGAAACGCACTGTTTGGAAAATCTGCTCGCTGCGGATATCGTTCAAGCGGGCCGTTAGATGCTCTATTCGCGACAAAAGAGACTCCATCTTTTCCTTGTCGCTGCTCTCGATGACGCCGGAAAAGCTAAGTTCCAGGTCCAGCTTCATTTTGATGCCGCCACGGGGAATCGTGGACGTGAGCCATTCGGATCGGCCGCTGTTGGAGGAGGCGGTGAAGCAGATCTTGTGTTCGCCGGATCCGTGGGCCGTGAAGGTGAAGCGGCCGGAGGAACCGCCCTGCTGGGCGACGATGCGGTGATTGTGGTCGAAAACTTCCTATTACGAAGAGATTGGAAAAGGAGGAGAGGAGACGAGACGACGGGGATTAGTTGCAGGCTCTTTGGGCTTTCTTTTTGGGAAGGGGATTTGAATATGTGCAACCACTTTGTTGCGGGAAAAGGGAAGGCATGTATATATTTGTGGTGGAGGGACAAGGGAAGGGACGCACTTCGACGGAAATAAACACGGAGAGACCGCCGTGCTGCTGCCATCCGTTGGCTCGGTCGTCGTACTCTTCTGCTGTGAAGTGTCCGACGAAGAGGGCGTCCTTGGGAAGTTCCTCATAGAAGCATTTTGGGGTAGAGCCATCCGTGAAGAAATACAACGCCTGGGCGGCGGCGGCCAGCGACAGGAAAGGAAGAAGGAGCTTCATTGTGCGGAGGTTCGTAGAATTCGGAGGAGAGACTCTGGACTTTTCTTATTCTTCTTTTTTTTTTCCTCAATGGTTCGAGCTCTCCGGGAGGGAGAGGCAAGGGTGCTGTCGATGGCGAGTGGTGCTGCGATGACCAGGAAGCGAGAACTTGGTGTCACGGCTTGGAAGCTGCCACGGTTCGAAAATGGCACATGCGGCCAGCGCAGCAGTCCAGGACCAACCAGGAGTGCGCATTGAGTCTGGTGCTTGTGGCTGCCAGCCAGCCCAGTCGCGTGACAACAGAGTGAAGTCACGTGCACACTGCTGGGGAGCCAGTCGCACCACCATGGCTCGGCCATGGACAAAAGCAAAGTGCGGGTTGCGACCTCTCCAATCCAATCCAGCCGAAGCATGCGACTTCAGGACAGAGGCGAAGGCATCAAAGAACGACAAAAAAAAAATTTAAAAATTCACCACGACAACAAGAGCCGAACCCGAAACTCGACCAGTCTCAGCCAGCAGCAACGGAACGCATCGACTTTTGAAAGCAACTCGGGGCTTTTGCCTCGCCCCACGAACAGCCGCGCCATGACGCTCGTGGAAAATCGTGCATGAATTCCATTTTGCCGAATGATGTCCTGAAAGAAGAAGGGGAGAAAAAAAAGGAAGAAAAGGACTCCGGCGAAAAAAAAAAAAAAAAAAAAACACACTCCCCGACAAAACCAATACTGTCTAGTCACGCAGGTGCGCCAATCTCGGAAAAATGTCATCCTCTGACATCCGTGATGTTCTCAACCTGGGCGACTCCTCCGGGTCGCGACCGTCCAAGAAGCAAAAGACGACTGGGGCCCGACCCAACATCAAGGGTCTGGCTCGCGAAGTGCTCAGTCTGGGGGGCGACAACCCTGTTGCCATTGTTCCACAGACCACACAGTTCAAGAAGCGACGATTTGCGAGCCGGAAGCCGGCCGCGAGATGGGAGCTGCGGCCCTTTAGAAATTCGGCACGCGACGATCAGAGTCTGGTTTTAAGGCATTGGAGGCGGAAAGATGGCAAAGATGATGCGAGCGCCGCAGCCACGCAGGAAAATCGGTCAGCAGGAGATGGCGATCAGCAGCAGCAGCAACAACAGCAACAATCACAAGGAGTAGGCCAGCAGCCGCGCCGTGAGGATACCTCCAGCGTACAGGAGCTCGAGGATTCGACCTTTGCCAAGTTCAACGTCAAAGTCCACGTGCCACAGTACAGCAGGGACCAGTACTTGGTATTGCTGCAGAATGAGGACTGGACCAAGGAGGAAACAGACTACTTGATGGAAATGGCGAGCGAATTCGATCTGCGCTGGGCCATCATTTGGGATCGATACGAGTGGACACCGTCGGCGACGAATGGCGAGACGGACGCAGACGGCGACGAGAGCAAGGCTGTCGTGCCGACTTCGCGACTCCGATCGATGGAGGACCTGAAGGCGAGATACTACGAGGTGGCGGCAAAGATGATGGTGGCCCAGAAACCCGTGCAGTTCATGACGCAGCAGGAATACGCGCTGCATGAGCTCATGGCCCATTTCAACCCTAAGCAGGAGAAGGTGCGCAAGGAGTTCGCCATCAACACGCTGTCACGGTCAAAGGAGGAGGCTCGCGAGGAGGAGTCACTGCTCCTGGAGATTAAGCGCATTTTGGCACGAAGCGAACGCTTCAACGAGGAGCGGAGAGAGCTGTACAACCGGCTGGACTACCCGCGGGCGGAGACGGACATTAGCAGCTTCAAGTCCTCGGCTGGCCTGCAGACATTGCTGCAGAACCTCATGAATGCCGACAAGTCCAAGAAGAGAAAGTCCATCGCAGGCACCGACGGAGCCAACACTCCGTCCAACGGCAATGGTGGCGGCGGCAGCAGTTCGGCTGCGGGATCGATTGTCGCAGGAGGAGTTCCGGCATCCGGAGCACAAGCAGGAGCCCAGAATCCGTCGTCGACGGGCCCCGGGAACGGCAGACGAGACAGCGCAGCCGCCTCCGCCGCCGCCACGCGCGAGTCCACGGCGGCGACGTCGACGCCCACGGCAGGTAGCAAGAAGGGGCAGCAGCAGCAGCAACATTCACATCACCAGCAGCAGCAGCAGCAGCAGCAGCAGCAGCACTCGCACCAGCAAGAGAAACAGCAGGCGCCCGAGCGCAGAAAGCTCAACAGCCAGGAGGAGGCCGTCTACGGCGTGACGCACCACGACCGCCTCGGCTCGGGCCCTACGTTCCGCACCGAAAAGATCAACAAGCTCTTCACGCACAAGTCCCACCAGCAACAGCTCCGCATCACCAACACGCTCACGGAGCTCGACGTCCCCGCGAAGCTCGCCATGCCCACGGCCGCCACGACGTTCCAGTACGAACAGCTCCTCGCGGCGGTGAACAGCCTGCTCGACGCCCGCAAAGTCTCCGACAAGCTCGACGCCGAGATCAAGGTCGAGATGGCCAAGAAGGCCGAGCTGGAGAAGATGCACGGCCCGCCGCCCTCCGCATCCGTCCCGCCGGATCCGCCCAAGACGACGCAGGGAGACAAGGTGGCCGGGGGAGACGAGGACAAGAAGACGTCCCCTTGCTCTGCCTCTGCCTCGACGGACAAGAACAGCACCGACGGCGGCGGCAGCAACGGCGCCCTAGCCGACGACAAGGACACTGACGCGGCGGTGCCGTCCGAGGACAGCAAAAGGAGTCCGCAGGCGGGAGGCGGGCAGGACGCCGCCAAGCAGGAGAACGGGCCCGGACAGGCGGGCGAGAGGGAAAAGACGGCGTCCCGATCAGTGAGCAGTGGGTTCAAGCGCAGCGCGAGCGTGCTGAGCGGCGCCAGTGACGCGAGCGTCAAGAGGCAGAAGAAGTGAGAGGCCTTTTTACAGCCAAGCAGGGAAAGTACCTGTTGTTTAGATGATAGGGTATCTAGACTTGGGAATGCCATTCTTTTCCTCGTTGCTCGTCGACGGGAAATGATTTGCGTCGCGTGCACGGGGCGTTTGAAGCATGTCACGTGAACCAAGGTCGTTTCCCCGCAAGTCCATAATTTGCGTGTTGCGTCCTCGGATAACCGACGCGAGTAACAACCGAGACTACGAGCAATAGAAAGCGCAGCCCCGCACCGGATGGGGTCCAATACTGGGCCACGAAACCTGCTTGCCGCACACACGGGGCTGGTACGAGCAGCATGTACATAAGCACTGCCCGGACTGCACCCCATGCAACGCGGGAGATGGACCATGGGCGCGGGTGCTCCGCGGATGGTCGGCGTGAGCTGCGCGGGCACGTGAAACGTCTGTTTCATGCCGAGGGGAACCAAGATGCTCGACGGGCGGGTTTTGCGCTGCGGTTTAATTTCCCGGGTGAGGCCCCTGGGTACGCGGGGCCGTCGGCGTGGAAGAATTGCGTGGCTCGCCATCGTCAGATGGGTGCTTCTATGCGTCGGGAACCAGTGACTTGACTGCCGCAGGTGTCGTGCCGAGCGCACGCGCGATATACCTGCAGGACGCGGGCGGCTGCAGGCGACGCCAAATATAGAAAGCGTCGCTATAAATATCCCGGGTGCAGACGCGTGCAGGGACGTTGTGCACGTGTTGTATGTATGTGTGTGTGTACATATATATGTACTGTACACATATCAGGGGCGTGTCGAGGGAGGCGATTGGCATACGGCGCCGGATGCCGCGCAGGCGGTAATACACACTGCGGCCCGGGGCGGCGACTGACGTGCATCGGATCGTTTCTGGGACGGCACCGTGGTTCGGTCGTCGTTGGACCACGTCGCGGCGGGAGAGGGCCGAGCCTCGTGCGCAAGGACTGGTGAGCGTGCTGTCTGGTCTGGTACGTGTTGCTTCGATGTTGGATGTCGGGCTGCTGGCCCGGTGCCGGGAACTAAGCTTCTGGAACCGACAATCCGACGACGACGCGGGCCCCTGCCTGACAGCGCTTAGCAACGGCGGCTATCTGGCCGTGTGCTGGGGCGTCTTGATTGGTCGGCGTGGCCCGTAAAGCGAATCCATTGTGGTGGTAGGCGAGATATGTACACAACAAGATGCTACATACTTACTTACTGTACATAGGTACCTACATACTGTACTTCATACATGCATGCATACATGCATGTGTGTATGTACATATGTGTATTCCTCATGTCGCGGGGCTGCCGTCGCAGGCTGCCGTCGCGGGCGGCCCAAAATAGACCCTTGTGCCCCGTCCTCGCCACAAGATACAATAATGATGGAGGACGACGAGCCAGGATGAGAGGCACCGCGTCTGAGCAAATGACCGTCAAGATCCGTCTGCTGTATGTCTGCGTAATAAGTACATGCGCATGCGCCCGATTGCCTGAAGACCTGATTGCCTGATCGCCTGATGAATGGCAAGCCAGGAGGGCCAGCGTCGCAGCGGCTGCGGAAACTGCCTCCAACGTTGGGGACATCCCTGCACGGATGCGCGCTTCCCATTGCCTTTGCCTTTGACAGTGCCTTTGCGAGGACACGGCGAGTCCTGTCCGCGGCGTTGGATTTGCCGATGGTGGCCGTCGGCGAATCCCGTGGGCCGTTTTCTGTTCCCATCGCCTCTGACCAACTTTCAACCGCCCTGTCGACCTCGAGGCTTGGGCCCTGGAGCCCGACAATGCCTCGTCGTGTGTTTCCACCTCCCCCGCCATGCTCGTCTCGGCATGCTTGCTTGGGGCATGATGACGTGAGACGGATGGTGCCTGCAAGGTTGAGTAAGTATGTACATACATATGCATGTAAGTATGTACACATGTACAGTCGTTCCTTGCGCACCGGCGGGGAGCCTTTGTGTACGAAAAGACATTTTGCAAACCAGCCCTGTAAACGGTGCTCCTCTTCAAGCAAGTCGTTGTACATACGTCATGGGCGAAACTCGTCGCATCTCACAAAAATCTCGCTGAGCAACGTTGGACATGTTCCATCCGGTCATTGTCTGCCCCACGCCGTTGGCTGGCTGCAACTGTTCATCTCGAGTTGCTCGCTGGCTGACTGGCTGCCGAGGCGGGCAGTTTCTTTCGGCATCCAACCAAACTCCCACTTTACCCTATTCACAAACAGACGTCTCCCGGCCCAGTCCTGCCGAGGATTGTTGTGTTCAACGCCCGGGCGTCCCAGAGGGCAGAGGGAACTAGGACTGTGTGATTTTTCAGAACGACCAATCAGGTTGGGAAGGCAGTAAGCAGGCCGGATGTACCGTGGCCCCCGTGCCGCTGACAAACCAGACGGTGTCCGTTGTCCGTTGGCGGCCGTCGCCCTCCCCGTCCACGGTTCAGCCCGGGGCAGATTTTGGGCACAGCGAGAAGAGGGACGAGCAAGGTTTCCCTCTCCCGCTTTGTGGTCAGCCATCTTTGGGAAGACGAGGCTTCGTGTTTCAAAGGACTGGCATTTGTGTGACGGCTTGTCTTGGGAGCAATGGTGTGGATGGACGCTGTGTCTCTGCATGTGGCTGGCTGGCTGAATGAATGTGGGTCGCGGGCGGAACTGGCGTCTGCAAGAAGTGCATGGCGGAGCACAGCCGCGACTGTCACTGCCATTGAGTGATGATACGAGACCCAGCTGTGTTTTAGACGCGGCGTCAATGGAATGAATATGGGTACTCAGGTAGCGGCTGGGGTGCATGGGATGGGACAACACCCAGTGCGGGCAGCAGAATTCATGGAGGCTGGGTGCAATGCACAACCTGCAGGCACGTGTCGGAACAGCCGACGTGCAAATGCGTGCAAATGCGTGCAAATGCGTGCAAATGCGTGCTGGCATCTGGCCTGCTTGTGGGGGAGAAACGAGGCAGGAGCACCCAGGCGGGGATGCCTTACCTTGGGACCTCGAGGGGCCGGCGGACCAATGGTGGATAATTGACTGGGGCGGCGAACAGCAGGAGACGACCCACAAAGAGCCGTGCT
>SRPV01000290.1:0-24130 GCA_018360135.1 Claviceps sorghi | reverse complement strand
GAAAAAAGAAAAAAGAAAAAAGAAAAAAGAAAAAAGAAAAAAGAAAAAAGAAAAAAGAAAAAAGAAAAAAGAAAAAAGAAAAAAGAAAAAAGAAAAAAGAAAAAAGAAAAAAGAAAAAAGAAAAAAGAAAAAAGAAAAAAGAAAAGAAAGCAGCAGCTCTAAGCATGTCAAACCATGGCGACCCAAGACGAGGCAATGAATCCGCGCCCCCTCTCCATCCCCCTCCCGCCTCGACAGACGCCGACAGCATCGCGTCCATTCAACCATGTCGCCGCCTGTTGAGCCACCCACCACCCGTTACCTCCACACGTGAGGTCACATGGGTAGCTAGCTCCTTAGTTTATAGCCCTCTACACATAAGGTGTAGAGTTTAGCTTAGTATTATTATTATCTTAAGAGTTCTTCTTGCTACTTAATTGCATTTAAGAACCCTTAGTAGTCTTCTTTTTATACTCCCTTTTATATTTCCCTTATTATAACCTATAATATAGTAGTAATTATAGCTAACTAATCCTTTCTTTAATAGTTTAATTTATATATAATTATAGGTTCTTTAAGAGAATGCCTTTAATAAAATCTTTAGTTAAGTTTTTTACACTCTTAATACTTTAATTACTAATAAACTAATTAATAACTATATTTTATACCTAAAATAAGGAAGAATAAGACTTTTATTCCTTATTTTTATTAGCTATTATTAATTACCCTCTTAATAATATAAAACTAAAGAGTATTTAGATTCTCTTTAAGGGTTAAAGTAAGACTAACTATTAATAAAGAGACTGCTACTCCTTCTTACTCTCTAAGGCTATATTTAGGGGTATCTCTTATTTAAGTAGAAGGTCCTTAGCATCCCTAATAAATTGCTATATAGCCCTTATAATTAACTAATATAATTATAAGTTTCTACTACCTTACCTTTATTAGGATTTAGCCTTTTAAGTTTTTCCTTTTTATTTTACTTTTTTCCTTATTAAAATTTTCCTTATTAAATCCCCTTTTAATATACCTTAAGGTAAAAAGCTGCTAAGAGATGTATAAGGCAGATTTGTTTCTATTAAAGATGTTGCCTATTAGCAATATAAATTGTTAGATTATATAGCTGCTAAATCTATTGCTTTATAAACTACTTAGGTTGCCTTTTTTATTAATTCTTTAGCTTAAGGGCGTTTTTTAGGGATCTTTTCTTTTAAAGATTAGGCCTTAGTAGCAGTTTTCTTTTTAAGCTTAAAAGGTTTAGGGTAGGTTTTATAAATTATACCTACCTTAATAAGAATTTTAAAGTTAATTTCTTTAGTAAATATTTTATTACCTTCCCTTTATTTAAGACTTTTTAATCTTAAACACTTACCCCTCTTTATTAGTAATACACTGCTTATAAAATATTATAAATTACCTTTAGTTTAGCCTATATTATATTTAAAAAAACAACTTTATATTAATTAATAAAATTAAAAAAATCTTTTTTATTCTCCTTACCCTTTATAACACCCTTTAATTTTAAGTACTTACCTATTATTAGTAGGTTGTTTAATAGAGAATCTAAATTTAATTATAGCTAAGTTACCTTATTTAATTAACTTTATAGTTACCTTTTAAGAATAAACAGCTCTTATAAGTAAAGCCTTTGCTTTTAAAGTTAAAGCCTAAAAATCTAAAGCTTAAACTTTTTCTACTCCTTTAATCACTCCTTTTAACCCTATAGATTCCTCCTTTTAACTAATTAAGATTAAATAATATTAAAGTAATTTGTTTTTTTATATTAAACTTTACTAAAATATTTAATTTACTTTAAAACTAAAGTTACTAAGTAGATTTAAAGTTAGGAAGTTAGATAATTTATTACTTTATAAGCTAACCTTAAGATTATTAAGATAGAGTTAATCTCTTTAGTAATTATTATCTAATTAATTAGCTACTTTAATAAATCCTTTTTTAATTTAACCTTCTCTATCTTTTATAAGGTAAAGGGAACTATTTATTATATTATTTAACTTATTATCTAACTTAGAACCTATATCTATCTTAAGCTCCCTAAAGTAAGCTTAAACTAAACTAATAAATAATATAGGATTATTTTTTTATAAGCTAAGTGTATACTAAGGTTGTTATTTAGATAACTTAGTTGCTAATATAGACTGCTAGAATAAAAGTAAACGTCTTATAAGACTGTTTTATATAGAAACTAGCAGCCTTAGTTAGAAAGACGCCCTAATTTAAACTTCTTAAGTATAAAGGGACTCTTTAGTAGCCTTAGCTTTAGCTTACTTATAAGTTTAATATTTATAGGATGCTATAATAATTTATAAAGCTAAAATAGAATGTTAAGTTTCCGCTTTTACTAATCTAAATAGCCTATAACTAGGTATTTTTATATTAGCTATAGTAATTATTAAAGGTATTTTAGTTAATATTTGTTATTTTTTAGAGAATTAAGTTATAGCTTAATTCTGAGATAGGATAGCTATAGTATTTAGTAATAGCAGATACTATATTTTTATTTTATAGTTTTATTAAGGTTTAAATAAGGATAATATAGAAGATTTTATTAATAATTCTTTTAATCTACCTATTCTATAATCTTCCTATAAACGTTAAGTATCCTTTAGTCCTTATTAAAGGTATATAAACTCCCCTTATTAATTATATTTATTATATAAACACTCTTATTAACTTTTAACACTTAAATTAGACCTGCTAGCGTTTAATTTAATTATAGAAAATGTCTTAGTATATGTGTTTAAGTTAGATTAGTTCGCTTAATCTTATAGAGAAAAGAATGTTCTATTAAATATTATCCTAAGTTTAATATCTAAACCTTTATTAGATAGATGCAAGTGGTTTAATTTGCTAAACTTACATACTAAAGTTTAGCTAAGAAATAACTTAATATTGTGGAAAAAAACTTTCGTAAATTCGGCCGCACCGCAACAGCGCTGCAGAATTAACTCTAATTCGCTTAAAAAGTTAATAAAAAGATTTACCTTATCTATTTACCCCCCTCCCTAATAGTATATTAAGCTTAGAGTATAGGAGCGGCAGGTAATATAATAGATATTATTATAAACAGTAGAAATTATAGCCTCTCTTAAAGTTGCTATAACCCCTTTATTAATTTAAATAGAATTATATTTAGTAACTAAGTTAATCCTAAGCTTAATATAATATAGGATTAAATATTAATATATCTATAACTAAAATATAATAAAATTGCTAAGTTAATACTATTTTTTTTACTAAAAGGGCTTTAGAATGTTATCCTATATATTATTAATGTAAAGACTATATAAGCCTAATAAAAGGCTATAACTTACTCTTACTTAATGCCTAAGGATTTAGTAATAACCTCTACCTTTAAAGTAATAGTTAAAAAAGTAGTTAAAAAAGCACTTTAACTTAAAACTATAATAGAAATATTATAAATAAGAGTTATAGCTAGTAGCCTACCTACCTATCCCTTTATTATAGTAGCCTAACCCCTTACTTTTATAATAGTCCCCCTATATATTTACTATAAAACTATTATAAAAAAATAAGATATTAGTAATATAGCTAAAAGCTATAGCTTAAAAAAGATTATTAATACTATTAATAAAACTATAGGTAAGGATGCTATAGTAGTAGTATACTGCCTTTATAGTAAAAATATAATAGTTACCTTTAAGAAAACAGCTAAAGCCTATATAAAAGATACTACTTAGGTTTAAACTATATTTAGGCTAAAAGTAATGCTAAACTATTAAGTATTTAGCATTATTATTAAAGGCTTCTCTATCTACTATACCTAAAATACTATAAAAGAAACTATTATAAGCAACTTAGCTAATACTAATAGATATATAATTATAAGGGTAGTAGCATAGAAACTATATAAAACCTTTATATAAGCGCCCTTAATTATAGGCATTAATAATATTAATATAGCTAATAAACTATACTATAGCAGAATTATATATAAAGCAGAAATATTTAAAGCTAAACCTTATAATAAAGCCCTTTACCCTTACTAATACTACTAATACTTTAAATATAGCTATATAGCAGTATACTATATATTAGCCCTATACTATAGCTACTATATAGCTATTTAATATAATAATAAAAACAACTACTTAGCCTTTATAAGAGTAATATAGAAATACTATATAAATTACTTAGGTCCTTACTTAGTATAGTTAAAGAGCTATAGAACTGTTAATAAGCAATAGGCTAGGGCCTATACTATATACCTAAATTAGCTTAATACCTTTACTACCTTAGCTAAATTAAAAACTAAGGGATAAACTAAAGTAATAAAAGGTAAAAGAAGATTAGCTAGTTTTACGCTTTTTTATAAGGTATTACTATAAAAATATATTAGCTATCTATAGGGTAGCTACTTAATAATAGCTAATAAAGACTTTATTACTATACTACCCCTCTTTTACTTAAAAGAAGCTATTAAGGCTTTTCTATAAAACTATAGTAGTTTTATAGTAAAGGTGCTATTAATAAAAACTAATACCCTCTTTAATTAATAAATATAACTATATAAGTTATATATTAAAATATATAGAAAAAAACCTACTTAGTTTATATAGCTCTTAGAGCCTAGCTTAAAACTAATATAGTTATACTTTAAGAACTTAATAAAAGTAGTAAACTATCTTTTAATTTAAGTCTTAGATTTTATTAGCTAGTAGCTTAAAGTAACTATATAGCTATATATATTTACTACTACTATAATCTTAGGTTATAAATAATATAGGTAGGCACTAATTAGTATATAATTATACTATAGAATACTAATATATATTTAATTTACTCCCTTAACTATAAATAAAACTAAATATCCCCCCTTTATATACTTTTAAAGGAGCTTATATAGCTCTATAGCGTTTTTATTAGGGACTTTAACTAATACTATTTATTATAAAACTACTATAAATATATATTACTAAGAAGTAAAATACTACTTATAGTTATAAAGTAGTAGTAGCTTAAACTTACTATACTTTAAGGGAAAATAATATAAAAAACTTAAGGTAAAAGGGATAGTACTATTAACTATATATAGGTATTTATAAATATAGTATTATAGTTTCTAAGAGAGTATAATCTTACTAAATCTAACTATATACTATAGCTTATCTATATTAATACTAAAGATACTAACCCCTTACCTATAAAACATTAATTTAAATAGCATTATATAAATAAAGACCTTATATTTATTAAGGCAGTGTATTAGCTTTACCCTAATAACTTTCTTTCCTCCCTAGTATATATAAGCTATATAGATATATTTATAAAATAGCTTATAGTAAAACTCTATATTATTACTATAACTATAATACTAAAAGGGCCTTATATTAGTCTTTATATATAACTATAGTAGAACCTTAGAATAAAAAAGGTAGTTTAAGATACTTATAAAGCTTAAAAATAATAGTGCTATTAATATACCTTAGTAAATTAAAAGGCTATATTTAAGGTAGTAGTATACTAAGACTATATTATATATAATAAGTAATGCAGCTTTTAGTAAAGGGTAGTAGTAAAAGCAATAGTAAGTAAAAGGAGCCTTTAAAAGCTTAAATAATAAGCTAAACTAAGAAGTAAACTTCTATTAAAAACCTAATAGGTCCCGCCCTTATATTAAGATATAAGCAAATTCTAAACACTATAACACACCTATTAAGGTAAAGCTAAAGCTTTTTTTAATTAGTTCTTTTTAATATTTATAGTAAAAATAAATAACCTCTTAAATAACCTTAGCACCTATCTTAATTCTATAGCGTTTCTTAATAAGGATAAATTTATAATAAATAAAATCTATAATATCCTTAAGTAGCTATTAAACTAAAAAGCGCTTAAACTTAATAAGCTTTTAGCTAGGTTTCTAAAGGTATATAATAAACCTTTAGCCTATACTTTAGCTACCCTCCTTAATATATACTATTAAGCTAAATACTACTTAGAACTATTTTAAAAAGCTAAAGTAGTTGTTTTATATAAGCTTAGGAAGACCCCCTTAAAAATATAATATATAGAAATATAGCATTCTATTTCTCTCTTAAATATAATAGGTAAAATCCTTAAAGTAGTAGTAGTAGTATAGATTATCCTTATATTTAAGAAAGGAGGTGCTCTCTTTAATCTCTAAATAAATAATAAAGTAAACTATTTTACTAAGGTAGCCCTTAGTATTTTAATAAAAGCTATAAAAATAGTATAGTATTATAATAGAACTATATTACTCCTTTAACTAAATATCTCTATAGCCTTTAATATAATTTACTATAAATAACTAATATATATAATGCTTACTACTAGTTTATTTATATAAATAATATAGTAAGCTTAGGCCTTTACTAATAAATAAGAAGCCTACCTAATATTTAAAGGTAAAATAGCTACTACCTAACCTATACCTATAAGGGTTTTATAAAGGTCCCTTATATCCCTAATACTATTCCTATTATATATTATACCCTTATATAAAAAACTTAAAATAGTTTACTTTACTTTAGTCCTTAGATTCTTAAATAATATAAATATTTTAGTATATAAATATATAATAAAAGAGATATAGGAATGCCTTAAAACTATATAAAAGGTTTACTAAGAATAGTTTTAAGAATTTAGCCTTTAATTCTATTCTTAAAAAAGCAAACTTATTTATTTTACTAAGAAAAGATAATTAAATATAATATAGGTTTAGCTTAATAATACTATAATTTAGCTAATATAAGCTATATACTTTCTAAGAGTTTAGGTATACTATAAGCTATAGTAAAAGGTATATTAGAAATAGCTTACTAAAAAGCTTATATATTAATAGCTAGCCCTTACTATACTTAT
This sequence comes from Claviceps sorghi, assembly GCA_018360135.1. Classification (NCBI taxonomy): domain Eukaryota; kingdom Fungi; phylum Ascomycota; class Sordariomycetes; order Hypocreales; family Clavicipitaceae; genus Claviceps; species Claviceps sorghi. Next base: position 17,287 of record SRPV01000290.1, on the reverse strand, counting down.
AGTATTTATATAAGGGTGCCTATTATAGGAATTAAAACTCCTATATATATAGGTTATATAAAGCCTTATTATATATAGTATAGGTATATACTACACCCTTATTAAATAAGGTAGTATAGCTAAGGGTATTATAAAGGCATTTATTATAGAATAAATTAAGTGCCTTTAAGTAGTGTTAGGTGCCTATAAGGTAATATTATAAACCTTACTTAAAACTAAAATAGTAGTACTACCTTTTAACCTTTACTTTAACTACTAAGTCTAATAATACTATAAATATATTAAAATAAATAGTATAGTAATAAGGATCTATACTATATATACTATAGTTATAATATACCTTTGCTATTAAGTAACCTATTAAAGATAAATATAAGTTATAAACTATAAACTATTTTTAAACTATTCCCTCCTTAATCCTAAGGCCTTTAGTTTAAGCTAAAAACTAGAAAAAGAATAGAAAAATAAGTAGTATAAGGATAAAACTAAAGCCTTTACTTATAATTTATACTAAAACTAATATATAGCTAAATAGAACCTTAACTTCTATTTTAAGGTAAAAATTATCTAACTTTACTACTACCTTATTAAGTTTAAATTAGTAGCCCTTATTTAGATATATATAGAAAAGATTAGCTTTAATTACTTTCTTTATAACTACTATATTCTTAAGGTAAAATTACTAATATATTACTACTAAGGTAAAGAAAAGAACTACTAATATTTAATTATATAGTACCTAAAATATAACTACCTTTAACTAATAAGCACTAAAGTAAAACTAATATAAGACTAAAGGGATATCTATATAGCCTTTAACTTACTTAAATTAATAAAATACCTTATTTAATAGATACTTAGCATTAGCTAACTTTTTTAATATTACTTAGCCCTTATACTTTAAAAAAGATAAAAGATTAACTATATAAAGGAGGATAGGGCTTAAGGTAGACTTAATAAGGAAATAAGGGGGATATAGGTAGAAAGGAGCTTATATAGTTATTATATAGAGACTAATAACTATAAATAAATATAAAAGGGTAGTAAAAGGGGGGCTATACTAAGACTAAGCTATAGCTGCTTAATTTATTTATTTATAGAAATTATAAAGTAAAAAGGAAAATAGCTACTAAAGACACTTTAGGTGCCTTAAAGGCGGCCCTAAGGGCGCCCTTAGGTTCTGCTATAGCCCTAAGTTGCCCTCTCCTTCCCTCCCTTTAAACCCCCTCTTTTTTTACTTATTTTACCTTTATTTTCTATCCCCTCCTCTCTCTCCTTACTATTCTTAGCTAAGTTCCCCTCTATAGCTACTATAGCTATTATTATTAATAAAGTGTTAGTTTACTTTATAGCTATAGCTAAATATTTTATATAGCTTAGTATATCCTACTTAAAGCCCTTAAAGACTACTTTAATAATAATAAGGGTCTAATTTATGCTTAGCTTAACGTTAACTAAGCGCTAAGTAGTTCCTTAAACCTTCTTATATACTTTAAATTATAATATATTAACTAGGCAGGAATAGATATAGAACTAAACTAAACTTATATTAAATAGAGACTCTAAATTATCCTTATCTTTATTATTATAAGTTACTTAAAAATTAAGAAGAGCCTATACCTTTACTTAATAGGAGGTATATATAGATAAGAGCTGCTTTAATTAAAGACTATACTAAACCTAAAACAGACTAAGATAACTTACCTTATTATAATTACGCCCTATTATATAATATTTAAAATAGGAGCTATTAGTACCTAAATAATTAATAGCTATAATAAACTTAAGGGGGGCTTAGGAGAGAACTTATCTTTCTAATTATAGTAACTTTTTCTTAGATTTTTTATTTATATAACGTAAGAATTATAAAGCTATTGCTGCTAAAGGCCCTAAAAGGGTTAGTACTAAAACTAAGCTAAACCCTAAGATAACTTACTAAGCTTTAATTAGTTTATTAAGGTATAGTCTTCCTTTAAAATTATTAGTAAAATTAAAAACTTAAACTAAGCTTATATTAGAAACTAAAGGGAAGAGGGAAGGGTATTTACTAATTTAAGCTCTTATTATAAAGAAAAAGAGAAAAGAGAGGTTCCTAAACCTAAAGAGAGGGGGCCTTACTTATAAAAAAAGACTTAACCCTTTAAATTACTTATTAATAAGCTAGTTTTAATTAAAAAATTAAAAAGTAGAAATATAAAAGCGTAGCAGTACTAATAAACTTCTGCCTTAAACTTAAACTAAGCCCTTAGCCTATTTATACTAAATTAATAACTATATATTAAATTAGTAACTATATTCCTAATTAAATAAGTTTAATAATACATTACCTAATATAAAACTACTATATAATATATCTTAAAAGTGTTAAATAAGTAATTAATATAAACTCCTACTAGCTTTAGACTAAACTATACTTAAATATCTTTAATATATATTTAAACTATATATCTTTAACATATAAATTATATATACCTATTGCGTTAATCTTTCCTTAGCCCTTTTAGTAACTATAGCTGCTAACTTAGCTAGTAGCATACTATATTTTATACACTAAAACCGCTAAGGTCCTGCATAAGGGCCCTAATTATAGGCTAATATATAGTAGTATATAGGTTTTCCTCCCTACTCTAGGGTTTTTCCTATATAGTAAAATAAGCAAAGGTACTAGAAAGTAGCTCCTAGAGCTATCTAGTGTAATTTAATAATAATAATAACTTAACATTGTGGAAAACCTTACTACATTAGCGATTTTAACGTAATAGAGGTTAAATGCTTATAAAGGCTAATTAACTTAAGCATTCCTTTACTAAGGAAGATAACCTTTCCTTATAGGATTATATTAATTAAAAGATTGTAATATTTATTAAAGCTAGTAACATTAATAATAATTAAATAGCTAAACGTTTAGTTATAGGTGTTAATCCCTCTCTAGCAAAACTTATAGATATTTCCTTAGCTCTCCTAGATATTAATAATATTAAATATTAATTAACGTCTTAGTATTACGCTACTAAGTTAGATTAGTTATAAACTTAGAAGGATCTTAAGCTTTAGGTAAATAATTATTATAATAACTAACGTTTTAGTTAATTATATACTAAGGACTAAGGGGATAAGTTTAATAAGAACTGCAAAGGTTTTAAGGATGTATCTTAGCGCAAAGGCAATAGCTAAGATTGCTGCTCTAATAATTAAAAGTTAAACAATAAGGATAAGGATTAATAGGACTATTATAACGATTGTTTTAGTTAAGATAGCAACAATTAATATTAAATGTATATTAACCTAAAGCAATATAGTTAACTATATAGCAAGGAGTTACTAGCTTAGGCCGTAAAAGTATACATTACCTGCATTAATAATTAATAATTATTAATAAATAATACATAAGGTAAAGATTCTTCTTTTAATAATAAAGATAATAAGAAATAGAACTCCCTTTCTACTAAGGTTTCTAATAGCTTAAACTCCTTCTTTATAAAAGGGAAGGGCGAACGTTAAGGGAAGATATTCTACTAAATAATCTGCTTCTTTCCCCTATATCTTTACTAACTATAGACAATATTTTAATAACTGTAACTCTAACACTATTATTATTAAATCCTTCTTTATTCTTTTCTTTTTTAATAGAATCTATTTCTTTTTATATTAAGTTAAAGCAATCTTATATCTTTACTATAAAAAAGAATAAACTAACTATAGCTTTTTATTCTTAACTAAAAGGAGTAGTCCTTACCCCTTTATCCTTTTTAAAAGCTATATATAATACTACTATAAAAATTAGTATAATAAATAAAAAAGTCCTATATTAGTATTATCTAAGCGTTAAGATTTTAAAAATTAAACCTATTAATATTAGCAGTATTAAGGGCTCTATTTTCTGCTCTAAAATTACTTATCTTCCTATTATACTAAATCCTATAAAGGGTAAATTATTTACTATATAGCAGAGGGTTTTTATAGTAAATTCTTTATTTTATAGTTTGCTCTTAGGTATTAATTTCCTAAAGAATAATAAATTATATATTATTTAGGGTGCTAAGACAGAAAATAATTATTTTATACTAAACAATAAGTATTAATTTACAGTCTCCTATTAAAGCTATAATTGCTTAGGTATAAATTCGGCCTATTTAGTTAATATTTACGCTATAGAATGTTTTATTATTCTGCTAGAAAGCGGCTATGCCTTTAAACCCTAGATTAAGACCTTACCTATCTCTATAAATAGTTATATTATTAAACCTTGCTATTTTACTAACTACACTAGCCTAAGCTATGCTACCCTTCTAAACTATTTAGTATTAAGTAATTAAAAGGTTTTTTATATAGTTAATTTAGGCTAAGCACTAGTCTATATTAGAAAAGGTTAGTTGCTAGGTTAACTTATCCCTAATTGTATTATAGTGGATGCCTATGTGTTTATAATAAATATTAACGCTTCTATATCTTTAGCAGATTTATTAGGTAGCAATTGCTTAAAAAAGGAACTAAAGGATAAAAAACGCCTAAATAGGTATCCTTTTTATCTTCTAAAGAAAAAAGACCCTTTAGATTTTAATAAGGCAGACATTTTAAACTATTAGGGCCTAAAATTTAAGGCTAATATGTTAAAAGTTATTTGCAAATACCCTTAACTCTTCTAATTAATATTAGGACGTTTTTTAGATAGTGTAAAGATACTAATTAAATTTCTTCCTAAAGCAAACCTATTGAAATTAGCATAATGTCTATACCTAAGCTCTTATTATAATCTTAAAGCACTTAATAATATATTAAATCCCCTATAAAAAGTTAAAGTAGTTAAATTAGTGCTATTAGGCGAACCCTACCTTATTTTAACTCTAGCCTTTATTATTTAGTGTATATAAAAACTAAGAGTAGTGTTAGATATAAGATAAGTAAATACTAAGCTAATTAAAAACGCTTATCCTTTACTATTATAGGAAGATATTCTTATATTTATATAAGAATATATAGTATTTTCCCTATTTAACCTAACTAAAGGCTTCTTTTAGTAACTAGTAAAATAAGAAAATAAGTAGAAAACAACCTTTATTACCCCTTACTATAGTATAAAGCGTTTAACTATTAGTACTATAGGATTAGTAATTAGCCTATCTTTTTTTTAATATTATATAAAAACTATTTTTAGAAAATATTTATAGAAATTTATACTAGTTTATATTAATAATATAATTGTCTTTTTTAAATCTTTTAACAAGCACCTTAAGCATATTAATTTAGTTTTAGTAATTTTAGCAAAGTTAGGTTATACTCTTTTTTTAGCTAAGTGTTACTTTAGTTAATATAAGCTAAACGCTTTTAGTTATTTTATTTCTTATATAAGGCTTAGCACTATAAAAGAAAAGACAAAAGCTATTTAATTACTTATAGTTCTAAAGATACTAAAGGAATTAGAATAAAGGTTAGGTTTTATAGAATACTATTGTTGCTTTATTAATTACTATTCCGCCCTTACTAAACTATTATAATAAATTAAAGCTATAGGTTTCTATTAAGCACTACTAAACAATCTAAAGTGTAACAATTTTATAATAAAATAAGTGCTCTTAAATAAGAATAAAGTTAATAATTCTAAGTACTAAGACCTATAGTCTTATATAGCTATAGCTTAAGAAACACTAAAAGATAAACTTATTAATATAGTAGAATTAGCTTATTCTAATTTTTCTTATCTATTTAAACTTTATATTAATAGTAGCAAGGAAAGAGGATTTAGAGCTAGTTTATATTAAAGTTAATTAAATAGTGTAATATAACCGGTTTTATTCTTATTAAAATCCCTATCTTTAGCTAAATAAAACTATAGTTTTACTAAACTAAAAACAACTATATTAGTTTAAGTATTAAAAAAGTTAGAACACTACCTTAATTACTTTATATTTACTATTATTACTAATTACACAGCTATTTGCAATATATTTTAATCTCTTAGCTTAAATAAGCTAAAAGGTAAATATTATTTAATAAACTAGTGACTCTATCTTAAGTAATAGTAAGATTAAATTTCTATTTAGTATTAATAGGGACCTAAATATATTAACGCTAACGCATTATTATATATAGCCTAAGTTAGTAATCTATTAATAACTATAGATTTAATAGAAGCATTAGTAGTTACTACTTATAAATAAGTAATAGTAGCTCTAAACATTACACCTATTACTTCCCTTCTATAGCTAGCGGACTCCTTTCTTAGTTTAGCAATTAAAGTTTTACTAAGGGTAGCAGAAATTATTAACTTATTAGCTAATACTAATAGAGAATAGAGTAACTATAAAGACTAAAAGGATATAATATAGGTTAACTTACCTAAGGAATTTAAGATAAGGATTATAAAAGCCTTACTATTTAATAAGTTATTTACTAAAGTCTATATAAAGCTAAAGGCTAAGGAATTAGATTTGCTTAATTTTTCTTTAGATAATAATAGTGGTTTAATATACTATCTTAATAGTAAATTTCAACGTATTTATTTACCCTTATTGCTAGTAGATAAAGTTTGTAAAATAGTATATAATAATAGAGGTTATCTAGGCGTAAATTAGTTGTATAACTTTCTTTATCCTATAGTCTTTTTTAATAGTATAATAAAGCAATTATCTATATATATTTAATACTGCCTAGAGTGTTAAAAAGCTAAGCCTTACTAAGGTTAACTATATAGTTGCTTATAATCTATATCCACTCCTACTTTACTATAGTTAGTATTATATTTAGACTTTATATTAGGGCTTTTAGTAGATAAAGATTTTAACTATCTACTTCTTATTATAAATAAATTCTTTAAATTTTTATTCTATCTAATTAGTAAAATTACCTAAACTTCTAAGGATTAGGTAAATACATTTCTTTAATATATTTATCTAATTTATAGTATGCCTCACATTTTTGTTTTAAATATAGATTCCTAGTTGGTTTCCTAATTATAGACTTCTTTTTATTAAGCTTTTACAATATAAATTTCTATTAGCGTAGCCTATTACTAATAAGTAAATAGTTAAGCAGAATAGATAGTCTAAACTCTTATTTACACGCTATAAACTATAGTAGGGAGTTAATTTAACACTAAATATTAGCAAAAGATTTTGCTATATATTATTTACTGCTTTAACACTTCCACTAACTTAGTTACTAAGTCTTCGCTATATAAGTTAATTTTTAGCTATAAACCTTTACACTTTATTAATTTAAATACATTAATAGTTGCCCTATAGAATTTTAGTAAGGAATAAAGGCGTTGCTATTGTAAGGTATAGGACGCAACTTAATTAGCAGTTATAAAAATAAAAATTAATTATAATAAAAAGTATATTGCCCCTCTTAAACTAAAGTTAAGCAACTTAGTTTATATTAAACTAATAAAGAAAAATAAAGACAAATACTATTTAGACAGTTAGATAAAATTATTTTATTGTTAAGTTAGACCTTTTTTAGTTATTAAGAAAATTAATAATTTGCGCTTTAAAATCAGTCTCCTATCTTATCTTAAATAGAACCTAAAAATTAGTATTAAGTATTTAAAACCTATACCTATAGGTACTTATACTCCTCTCCCTCTTAGACCTTTATTAAATAATAAGGGCGAGACCTATATTATTAAAGATATTCTTAAAATATATTAATAAGGAAAACGCTAAGAATTTAAAGTTTAATAGATAGGATATTTATTAGAACATAATTTATAGGAACCTAAAGCTATTCTAAAGGAAAACGTTCCTTAATTAATTAAAAAATATTTACAATGCAACACTTAGTCTAACTAGTGGCATTTTAGCCCCTAGTCTTATTATAGCCCTTAGGTAAAGACTGTATCTTATCCTTATAATTAATATAATTAATTGCAATATCTCCTTAGTAGCAATTTTAAGTCTCCCTCCCTTTCCTTTATTATCTATTCTTTCTTATATTTTAATTTTTTTCTTAGTATTATACCCTACTATTTACTACTCCTAATAGTTAGTAACTAACTATAAACACCTATAAAGGTGCTAACAGCTAGTATTATAGTTAAGGAAAATTTTTTTACTTCCTTTCTATTTATAATTAGTTTCTTTTCTCTCTTTTCTTTTTTTATATTTTACTATTACCTTTTTTTTATTTACTATAAGTTTATTACTACCTATTTTATTATATTAATAGATTTAAATGCTATTACTTCTTTATTTTATTACTACTTTCCTAATAGTTATACGTTATAAAATTATAGTTTTAGGCTTATAGGATTGTAAACTATAGTGCTTTTTACTTATAATAGCTAGATTATTTAGTGCAACTTTAATAATTTTATTTAGGTATTATAATATTATAGCTAACTCCCTTAGCTAGTTACTATACTTAAAACTATTTAATATCTAACTTAGAACGATATATTGCTTAGAGTGATTCTATTTAATTATATAGCTATTGCTATAGATTTAATAAATTAGCAACTATTAATAGAAAATGAAATTTTGTAGTTAGTAGCCTTTAATATTACTAATCTAATAGTAAAGGTGTTCTTTTTTAGTATAGAGTTAACTTTATTCTCTAATATAACTTAAATAGAGTTTCCTTTATTAAATATAAATGTCTTAGTAATAAGCTCTACTATATTAAATATAGAGACAACTACTGCTAAATAAGTAAATATTCTAAAAACAAAAACTTTATTAATTCACTTTAGTTATTATATATTAACGACTAAGCAGATATATAAATTAAAAGAGGATGCTAATTATAATAATAGGGAATTAACTTAATCTAACAATTCTAATTTGCTAATAGGAATTAATAAACTAAGTTTACTTTTATCTAATAGTTCTAATCTACTAAAAGGAATTAAGGAACTAAGTTTACTTTTTTATAATAGTATGCTTAATAAGGTAGTTATTTTTATTATAAACTAACTACTGCTAGGATACTACTTAAACTATCTTTATTATCTTAGTTATTGCTAAGCTTTAGGTATTTACACCTCTTTAACTATAATTTTAAGTCCTTATGTGCTAAATTACCTTATACTTTTATTCTAATTAGTAAATAGATTAAAGGTACTTTAAGTAGTAGACATTTATTTTCCTTTATAGGACACAAAAGTATTATCTTAAATAATACCTTATTAAGAATTAAATAAGCTTTCTTAATAATTACCTTACTTTATAAAACCACCTTTTAACCTAAAGAAAGGAACCTAGGACTATAAGTACCCTAATATTAATTATATTCTATAATAGTTAGGTAAAGATCTAAAAGAGGTTTCTAATATAGAATACCTATTAAGCACTTATAATATAGTAATAAGAGTGGATTTTATATTTAACCTAACTTAAGCTACTATTATTTAGTAAGATAGTAAATTCTAGGATGTTTAGCTTTGTAACTATTAAAGTATTATTAAAGATCTTATCTTACCTTTCTTTAAGTTTTTAATAAATATAATAATAAAATAAGTTTTGCTTATTTCCCTTTCTATATTAATAAAATTGCTAGATAATTAAAACTTAGACTTTAATCTATTAGTTAATTAAATAATAAAGCATTTAGATTTTTTTACTTTAGTTAAAAACAGTAATAATCTTACTAATTTTAACTATAGCTTATATATAGTTAATAACCTATAATAACTTAAACGTTTAGTCCCTTAACTTACACACTTTATATCTATAGACTAATATACAGTAACTTAGATTTTTAGTGTAGCTAATATTTTATTTTATAATAAAACACTTATAGTAGCCTATTATAACACTTTAGTTTAATATTAACTTATTTCTATTACAGCATTAGAATAGACTTTAGCTAAAAATAACCTTAAGGTTTTTAGAATATAAGCAAATAGCTAACCTATAAAGTTTTTAGTTAGTATTATATTTAATAAAAAGCTGTAAGCTATTATACCTAATATTAATAAATGTATTAAAATAGTGTTTAACCTAGAACACTAATGTTATATACTACCTAACCTTATAGGTAATAACACACTCTAGCATTAGATTACAGCTAAGTTAATTAATTAACTTATTATAGCTTACTAATAGTTAGCCTTAAATATAGTAAAGGAAAAACAATAGTATAATAATACCTATTAAAAGGAACGTATAGTATAACGTTTAGTAGTTTTTAATAATACTAGCACTATTAAAGCGTTAGAGAGTAGTAGTAATAAGGAAGATAAGTTTAATAAAGAAGGATAGCTTTTTAAATCCTTTTATTAAGAAGCTTCTTATTATATTAAACCCTTTATTAAGTCTAAGATTTTAGTTAGAGATTATAAGATATACGCTTTCTTTACTAATAAAGCTATTTTATTATATTATATCCTTAATTTAGCTAAGCGATGCTTTTAAAATTAAGATGAAGGGGACGTAGATTATTAATAGTAGATCTATACACTCTTTAATAACAATACCTTTGCTCTATTAACACTAGAACTAGAACTTTTTAGCGCACCTTAGTTAGAATAATAAGTAGTTTAACTATATAGTTCTAAGCCTAAATCCAATTTCTTCTTCTTAGTCTAATAACTAAAGCAATAAGGCTAGCTAACACTATTTTCCACTCCTTTTATTTTAATAACCACTACTAATTAGTTTATAAATCTATTAGGATAGCAAGAATTTTTCTAACTTTATGTTAAAACGCCTTCTCTTTTAGCTTTTATTTAGTAAGATATAAATAAAGCTATATCTAAAGCAGAAGCAAATGTGGTTTATGCTATATATAATCTTAAGAAATTATTGCTGCAATTGCTTTAGTTTAAATAGCTTCTGTTTATAAGTCCTAAATTCCTTATAGAAGCTTAGCTAAATTTATTAACTATCTTTCCTAAACTTTAATAAGCGCTAATAGAAGGAGTGTTTTTAGATAAGGAAACATTATATATTTAGGCTTTTTAGAATTATAAAGGTAGAGTAGCTTTTATTACTAACGTTCTTAGAGCTAGCAAAACAATATTTATTATAAAAGTTAGCTTTACTATTTTTTTAGATTGCTATTTATTAGATAGAGTATTAGTAATAAAACTTATCTCTTTACTAGATAGCGTAGTCTCTTTTTATTTCTAACTAATTGTTAACTTATTTAATATAATTAAAGATAACACTTCTCCCTTTATAAATATCCTTTATACTTATATTATTTTTACTAGAGCTTAGAACGTCTAACTTAATAATATATTAGATAAATAGGTTGCAACTTATTCCTAAGACGTTATATATATATATAGCTATAATATAGAAATAAGATATATTTTTAAGCCTATTATTACCCTAACAATTCTTATCCTAGGAAATATAAGTTTATATTTTTAAACTAGCTATATAAAGCTTATTAATATAATAGAAAAGAATAACTAAGAACGTTATAATCTAAGTCTATCTCTATTCTTACTTTTATTATTAATTAAGGTTAAGGCTAGGTTTAATCCTCTTTGTTAGTTAAACATTTTAAAGGGCATTAAAGCTTGCTAAAAGGAACCCCTTACCTTTTAAGCTAAGAAAGCTACTTATTTAGCTTAGGCTAGAGAATATGCAAAGGTAGTGCTTATAAAAATATAGGTAATATTTTACACACTTGTCGTTGCCTATAACATTGCAAATTATCACTTAGAATAATACCTAGAACTAGTAATTGGAGATAAAGCTAAATATATAACAAAAGTAATATCCTTAATTCTTACCTTTTATTAGCCTAAAGCAGCAGTAGTATTTATAAGTAATCTATTATAATTTAAACTAATATCTACTATATTTAAAAGTAGATTTAATATTACTGCTAGCTAAGAATAATTTATCTATTATAATATCTTTAGGCTATAACATACTATTAGCTTACTTTTGTAAGCAGACTTAAAGGATATTGTTAGAATTGCCCCTTACGGGAGAACCTTGGCACAGCCTAGGCGGATTAATAGAAGCGAGAGTAGTGCTTCTATTAGGTGCATCCTTATAAATATAGGGCTGCACTTAAGGGGAAAAGTAGGCTAATAACACCACTACTTTTCCTACCTTTTTTAACCTTTTAAGCTAGCTTAAAACCTTAATAGAATAAGCTAAATTAGACCCTTTTTTATTACCCTTTTTTATTATATATAATACTAGCTAAACTAATACTAATTAGTAGTTATAAAACTATAGATTTATAAGGTTATTTAAAGAGATAGCTTTTAAAAGACTTTTTATAAGGTTAGGTTCTATTACTATACTATAGATAAGGAATTTTTACACTTTTTAAAAGACCTTTTAAAGTTAGGTTCTGCCTATATAACTATTTTTTATTAATAAAAGAAAAGAACCCTTCTTATAATAATAACTTCTATAGACTTAAACACTACTACTAATTATTATATAAAAAAACCTTTATCTTTATTATTTATTATAATAAAAACCCTTAATTTCTTACTTTCTAGCCCTTAAAGTAAAAACTAAGTTTTTTCCTTAACTAAGCTAATTAATAAATATAATACTATAATATAACTATAAGAAGAAGACCCTTTTTAAAGAATATTATAAAAATAAGAAAACCTTAATTTTAACTTAATAATAGAATTAAAATACCTATATTTTAATACTATACTTAGTATTATTAGAAGCTTTTATAATGTAATTTTACCTAACTAAGAGTATACCTAAGATAACTTAGCTAACCTTTATACTACTCCTTTTATTAAGCTTAATAATATATTTATATACTATATTTAGCTATACTATAATAAGAACTAAAGCCTTAGGTAGATAATCTATAACTTTTAAAAGGATTTTAAAGATTAGGAATTCCCTAACTTTAAAAGAATTAGTGCTTTAATCTAAAGAGTATTAAGAGATATTCTTTAAAACTAAGGAATTAAGCTTAGTAAAGGTATATAAGCTAAGGTTACTAAGTCCCTTTTTAAGTTAAAAGAGCTTACTAATAAGGAAATTAACTAAAGATTCCTTAACCTACTATTTTCCCTTATATAAAATATATAAAATCCCCCTTTAAAGGAGTAAAGTATATAAAACCCTCCTATTAGCTTATAAAATATATAAGAACCTTATATAACTATATAATATATATAAGAGCTCCCTTTTTATACTTTATAAGCTAAAAAAGTCCCTTTAGCTTTCCCTCTATTATAAAAAAGCTTTTAAAGACTCCTTAAACTATAAAGTTAAGTATACTATTTTAAATAACTTAAAGGATAACTAAAACCTATTAAAAGTTAATAAAGTTAATACCTTAATAACTAATAAAAGAGATAAAACCTATAAGGAAACTTATAAATACTTACTCTTAATAACCTTATAAATAAGTAAATCTACTAAATTTTAAGAGACTTTACTAAGGGATATATTAAAGAAAATAAATATAGTAGTAAGATATATAACTTTATTACCTTAAAGGTTAATATCTTTACTAATATATATATAAGAAGTAATATTCTATAAGAGGTTTAGCTCTAAGCTTTCTTAATAATACTTATAAAAAATGCCCTTACCTTCTACCTTAATATACTCTTAAGTAGATTTTTATTATTTTATAAGCTTATAACTTATATAAAGAATTACTTTAAAACAAAAAGTAATTAGTAATTTTATTAAATTAAATAAAATAAACTTACTTTTAGTAAAATTATTACTAATAACCTTAATAAGACTAAGTTATAGTGCCTTAAGCTTTTTATTACTAAACTTAAGAAAATCTACTATAGCCTTTTTCTACTAAATATAGTTAATATAAAGCTTTAAAGTTAGCTAATTATAGCTATTAGTAGCGTTCTTAAGTATAAATTAGCACTCTTTATTTATATACTAATCTTTAAAAGAGTGCTTAAAGACCTTAGAAAATACTTAAGAGTTAATAAAACTATTAGCTTATAGTAATAGATTATAAAAATAAGTAATCTAAGTAACTATAATAAGGCTTACTTTATAGACTACTACTATAACTAAGTAAATAAGTCTTATTTTTCTATATAAAAGCAAGGAAAGTTATATTTTTTCTATAAGTGCTTTATTTATAGTAAATAAAGCTATTAGTTAACTAACTACCTTAAGTATAAATAGTAAAAGGTAAAGGAGAAGTAGTAGAAGAGTAAGAACTATAAGATACTACTTATAAAAGATAGCTATAATACCTTTTTATAAGCTTTTAAAGGCATTTTAAAGGAATATAGTAATAAAGAATTAAAAGAAGATAATAAAAGGAACTACTTAGCTTAGCAAGCTATTAATACCTTCTTTACTATAGAAAAAAAGTAATAAAACCCTCTAAAGCTAACCTTTATATAATTTTTTACTATAACCCTTATTATAAATATAAAGCTAGCTTTAAAGCTGCTAATAAATATGCTATAAACCCTAACTTCTAAAGGATTTTAACTCTTAAAGATGCTTAAGAATAACGCTTTTAAATATACCTTATTAAGAGATAACCCTTATAACTACATTAATAACTCTAACCCTTAATGCTTTATATTAAAAGAAAGATATAGTAATAAGGTATTTTAAGAAATTATATTTAATATTAGTGCTATAGGTATTTTAACTACTAAACTTAACTAAGCAAAGGTATTAAAAAAGTTAATGCCTTACCTAAAGATTAAAGCTATAGATTAATATACTATTAATTTTAGTATAAAATTAGTAAAATCCTTAGGTATCCTTTAAATGCTAATAGTCTTTAGCACTATTAATTTTTATATTCTTAGCTTACTAACACTGTTTTTATATTATATTATAAATATAAATAGGATAAAAGTAAAGCTTAATAATATTAAAAATATATTAATTTAAGGATTAATAAAAGTCCTAATTATCTGTAAATAGGGATATTCTTAGTAGACTTTATAAGCTAATAAAGCTAAGGTTTTTTACTTTTTAAAATAAGAAATTTGTTAACTTTACCGCCGCTTTAGTTACCTTTCTATTATATAACTAAGCTAGCTACTATAATAAGCTAGTAAAGATATAACTATAGAAATTATTAAAAAACTAACCTATAAATGCTACTAATATTAACTTTATAGTAAATCCCTTAGTAGGTTTAAGTTTATATTAAAAGAGGACTATAAATTTAACTATAAAGTTATTATTAATATTCTCTAAATTAATAATAAACCTATCCTATATATTATTAATACTATAACCTTATTTTAAGCTATATATTTCTTTAATTTAAAGAAGCAGAAGGTATATAATATTTAAAATGCCTTAAAAGAATGTTAGATTAATACATATTTAAGGCTTTTAAACTAAATAATCTATAATACTAGAAAAGCATTTACTTTTATAGAATTCTACTATTTAGTATAGTTAATAGCTATTAATATAAGCAAAGTCCTTATTAAAGCTTATAATAATATAAAAAAGGTTAAATACTATTACACTTTATTAAGAAAGGTATATAACATTATTAAGGCTAAGTTTAGTAACCTTTTTATACTAAGCTAAAAGTTATAAATAGCTATTAAAGCTATTAATAACTCTATTAAACCTAATAGTTTTATACTAACCCTATTAGTATTTAGAATATATCTATAAATAATAATAGAATTAGCCTTAAGCCTCTTAATAACCTAAAGGGCTATAATTCTTTATAAAGCTATTAATAAAGCCTATAAATACTTTATAAAGCAGTAACTTTATAATATATTATATATAAGGAATAGGCTAGATACTTTTCTAACTTATAAGCTGCTATTATAATCTAATATAAGGGTATAGTATAAGAAAGGTAGTTAGTATAGTCCCTATAAGTTACTAGCTATAAATAATAAGACTTATACTATAGTAATACTTAATAGCCCTATAAACTTTTAAAGTATAGTTATAAAGCCCTATATAATAGGACTAACTAATAATAATAAAGTTATTAATATATTAAAAGAGAAGGAGAATAAGAAAAAGGTAAAAGTAAATAAAAAAGAGAAGGAAGTAAATAAAAAAGAGAAGGAACTTTATAAAAGAATAAAGTTACCTTTAATATAAGCTAAAGGGGCTATAGTAGCATTACTTATAAAGAAGGAAAAGGGATAACTAAGAAAGGTCCTTATAATAATAATTACTATACTAAAGATCTTAGGAGATAATATTAAAGAGATAATAAATATATTTATTACTAAGGTCCCTATAGTAATAATTATTATAGGTAAGGGGTAGCCTAAAGGTGCCCTTTATATACTTATAGTAATTACTATTATAAAGAAATAGTATTATTATAAAGTTCTTATAGTAATAATTATTATAAGTAAAGGGTAGCTTTAAGGTGCCTCTTAAGCGCCTATAGTAATTAATACTATAGAGAACTATTATTTTTAGTATAATTATATTATTTCTTAAGGAAGGTATAAAGGGCTTATAGTAAATAATACTATAAGTTAGTAAATTATAAACTAAAAAGGTAAGAGATATTAAGATAATATTCCTTATATTAGTCTATTATAAGTATAGTTAGTAAAATAAAAAAGCATTAAGTATATTATATACCCCTTTCTTACTAACTCTAAGATACTACTATAGTAAAACTTAAAAAAGAAAGGTATATAAAAGGAGGAAAAAGGGAAGGTATTAAGGAATAAAACTAAGAAAATAGTAGCTATTATATATATTAATAATAGCTATAGGGATAATACTAAGGATTTTACTTTCCTAATTACTAAGAAAAAGAATAATTTTTAGCTTATAGTAAACCTTAAAAAGGAAGGCAAAATAATTAATAAGAGTAAGCCTTTTACTAAGTTTAATAAGAAAGAGGTTAATACCCTATTATTCTATAAAGTCTTTAGATTTATTACTTTTAACCTAAAAAAACATAGAAATTACTACCTTTTTAACTCTTATATAGTTTAAGAGGTAAAAGATAAAGGTATTAATAAGCCTTATAAAAAATTAAGGCTAGTAATCTAAGGGTATAGTAATAAAGGAAAAGATATAATTCTTATATAGTTACTAATAATCTAATAAGCTAGCTAATAACTTATTATAGCATTAGTACTATTATTAACAAAAGAGGATATTTTCTTATAAATTTAAGATATTATATAAGCCTATATATAGTCTTAAACTACACTTAATAGGCTAATTATTATAAGGTTGCCTTAATAAATTACTTATTTATATCCTATTAATATAATTATAAAAGTAATTAAGCTGCTTTATAGAATAGCTAAGGTAGGTACCTACTAGTAGGTAACCTATATAAAGCATTATTAAAAAAAGCTTATAATAATAACCTTAAGCTATAACCTATACTTATTAATTACTTTAAATAAGAACTTAGACTTTAGTATTATTAAAATATAAAC
>SRPV01000029.1:0-57038 GCA_018360135.1 Claviceps sorghi | reverse complement strand
TTGGGAAGCAGTATTACCTGTGGCTTGATCAAGACGAGATCTATAAAGAGCACCACAAAGTCGTGCTCGACGTACTTGTCGCAGAACCGGCCACAGTTGCGACACACGGTCAGGCGGATGTTGTGTCCGCTGGACTTGTCACTGGTGCCGGAGTATTGGGTCCATAGCGTCTTGACTGGATATCGGCATTCGATGCAGATTGGCATCTGGACTGCGCGGCCGTATCGACGCGGCGGGTATCGAAGGCGTCGCGCCGTCTGGAGGAATCGTTGCGGTGGGTGACTTCCAATGGAGGCGTTGAGGTTGATCTTGGCGCATGCGTGTGTGGCCCGGTCCTGCATGTGGCTCATCTGCGGGCCGACTCAGAGCAGCCGCGCAAAGTCGGTCGCATATGTAGACAGACTCGTCGCATCGCGCCCGCCCGCGGCACCATGATTCATCAATCATTGATGGTATAAAACGTGAAGCGCCAATCGGCTTGCCTGCACACCTGCACACCTGCACACCTGCACACCTGCACACCTGCACACCTGCACACGCAGAAACCCCGCTGGCCAACGTTTATTCCGCCCGGCGCATGGACGTCAAGGTTCTCAATCTTGTCTGCTCCTTTCCGCGGAACATTCGAGGGGAACAGCGACGTCAGGCTGCATGAGAACGTCTGGTTCGATGCCGAGGTCCAAGGTCCATCTCTCCGCTGCTTTTGCTTGCGTCTTCCGAGATTGAACATGGAAGGCACTGCCCGTGTATACAATGATTGACGCCATAGCCATCCATGGTGCTTTATGTGGATTTCAATACATCATCATCCTTCCCGTCGTTTGTTCAACGCAGGCTCTGTTGCTTCGTCAAATAGGGGCACTTGGAATGTCAGCGCAGCGCACACAAAGCAAGCACAATAGGGGCGGCCCCGAAAGGAACACGACCGAGCGTCAGAGTGCCCGAACATTCTATAGTCCTGCAACAAGCTATCCAATTTCAATGTAGCTACAAAGGCAGCACAAAAAAAACACATGAATTTATAGAACGCCAAAGCCACCCATATATGTGGACAAGTGGCCTTGGTAGAATCGGACGACAGGAGTCGGCAGAATGTAACTGAGTCAACCCCCACCGCCAAGGAGCACAGAGCAAAACCCTTAAAGACCCTGTTTGTGCGTGGCAGCATTTCCCGGGCCTAGACTCGTTTTGTCTCTCGGGGCCATAAAACCTTCAGTTTGTGCAGTAGTGCTGGTACCCGACGACATCAAGGCATTTGATGTCCCGTCTTCTTCACCAATGGCGTTTCTGAGCTCAATCAGATCAGAGAGGCCTTGTTCATAACAAGAGTCCGTTGGTCTTGATCGATTGCCCGAAAGGGGTGTGCTGGGACGCTTCGTTAAAGCGCCTCGTAACCAGTGCTCTATCGCCGCTGCTGCCCTGTCTAAGCCACTACCCAGGCGAGAAGTAGCATCAACGTCTCTGCCATCTGCCAACGAATTCTCAACTATGGTGGCCGAGCCTTGTCCGAACCCGAAATGCGCACTTTCTGAGCCCATCACAGACATGGAGGGCATCGTATCGAGGTCCAGGCCCGGAAGATGTTTCTTTGCCCACATGTTGAAAAAATCATTGTCGGGGCCTGGCTCTTTGACGCTCATGTTCATGGAACCTACGCCACCAGGCCGTCGCATCCATGATGGCCGAGTGTCTACCAAACCACTGTCCACGCGCTCATGACACGCTAACGGTGTGCTGGGCATAGGTGGTCGCCGACTGTGAGAATAAAGTTGACAAGGAGATGAATCTTCATTCAAGCTAAAGGTGGGATTGGACAAATCTGAACTCTGTCTTGGTGAGTTGGTCAGAGACATGGTCTGAACGCTTCTTTTCCGTCGAGGAGGAAAGTATCCTAAAGATTGTCGAGAAACCCGAGCAATCTGTACCGGGTTCGCAAACGAATCGATCTGTACCCAGCGTACATGTGTCCAAGGTTTGTCATCCTCCAACTCCTGCGCACGCTGAGCACTCGACGCTGAGTTACGATGCTCTGGCGGGAAGCCATTTCCCAAAAATCCGCGTTCTAATGGCGCGTCTTCAGTTGTCAATGGTGCTGGACCTGGAACATCTATCTCGCCACTCTGCTGCCACGATTGAGGGTCAAGAGGCCGCCCCTTTATCTCGCAAGCATCAACTGGCAAGATGAGCCACTTGCGCGTCTGAACACTATCTCGAGACCAAAGACGGTTTGACTTCCGGAACACGTCCTCGCGACATTTGTAGCGAAGAACAATGCCCGCATAAGTGTCATTTGGCTGTACCTCGTGAACATAGACTAATCGATCCGCAGGTTCAAGGTCTGGGGGAATGGACTCGTCCGATTTCCGGCGCTTGTGTTTACCGGATAGATCGAGGCCCCCGTTTACTCCCTCGTAGCTCTCCAAAACACTCGCCGTCTTAGCGGCCTTCAGAGCAGCCTGCCTGCGGGCAGGAGATCCTGCCGCAATATCGTGTGCGAGGGATGACTCGGATGGCGGCACTGGTCCCCAAGTATTTGGACGAGAGTTATTTCTGCCAAGGCGCGCTCTCCCTTGCGGCGACTGTCTGCCTTTTGAAAATTTGTTGCCGTTCGATATGATGCTTGAGGCAAAGGATTGAACCGAGGTCCAACTCTGAGTCCAAGTGTCACCCAGGAACTGCGCCAAGTCCTGTCCACCTGCTGGGCTTTGGGAGTCGATTCTTGCTCGCGTAGACTCAGATTGTCGGGAGATATTTCTGGAGCGTTTCGAACCATCACAGACATCGTCAATTCTGCTTCCAGATTGAGAATTTATTGAAGTTTCATCATAAAGACGACCGTTGTCATGTCGGCGATTGCGCGATCGGACGACGTTTGCTCCCAGTGACTGGGAGCTTGTTGCGCTGCCGGATGTTAATATACTGCTGGAACCTTGGACCGGATTGGTCCGATCGGTCATGATGACCGCTCGCTCAGCGACAGTAGCTCGCGAGTTTCGGCTTCGCAGCTTCCCATCAAGAGAAGCCGGTGAGCTGACACTGCAGACGGCTTCGAAACGGGGTTTGTTTTGCCTCTTGACTCGAGTTGCGGTGTACCAGAGATAGTGAGTAAAACGCTTCTTCCCTCAGAACGATGCAGAAAGATCAGAGCATTAAAGAAGACTTGATCGTAAAGTGTTGGCGCTGCTAGGGACTCGCGATGTCATCGGCAAGAGCTGAAGCCAGCAAGGGCATCCACTGGAATGTGGAGAGGCCACATGCAACTGCCTCCCTTGGCGGACAGGGGCTTTAATTAACTGGAGGAGTATTGCTATTCACGCAACCACCTAGCTTATTAATGATTTTTAAATACCAAAATTCAATGTGAAATTTTGAATAAGTAACGTCACTTAAGATCTTTTAGCCTATATTATAGAAAAGGCTTTAAATGATTAAAAAAATATAAGTTAATAATATTTCGTTAAATAGTTTAATAAAAAATAGGTTACGTATCATTTAATTTATATATATATATATATATATATATATAAAGTAATAAAAGTCTTAAGCTACTGAGCGCTATGTACCTTATTTATAAAAAAAAACTTATAAAATAAGTACTTTAAGGTTACTTCCTGTAAATAAATAAGCTATACAAGAAAAGCGGGGCCGGGGGGATATATAAATATAACCTTCTGCGCACTCAAGGGATACTGTACACGGGTTCGTTTGACGTTCTTTGGCTTCCTGCATGTGACGTATGAGACATTCGAAATATGGAGTGATGTATATTCTATCTAAGGAAGAAGGCTATCTGCATACTTGCAAAATGTGTGTGATGGGTATCTCAGGCATCTCGCCTGAGATATGAGGCTACTTAGTAGCTAGGTAGGTACCGGGGCAGCGCGGTCCGAGGGTTCCGGCTAAGGTGGAACCGGGGAATCCCGTCATGTTCAACCCGACATGACGTGCTAGGTACTACACGCACGTTCGTAGCGTCAGTAGCTTGTGCGACGCGTCATAAAAGGTCCTCAAGTAACGAATACGCATGCTCAGATATACTGTACGTAAGGTTCGGGTCATTCGTCTGTATAGTTTCCTGTGGACTCTTGCGGACCCTAACACCTGCCTTGAAGGAGTATGAACATGTAGTCATTTGAGTGGTTCCATCTATGCTATGGGTCTGCTCATGTCGCCATACTACTAGCATGCTAGGCATCCTGCAACATTTCTGCCAGCTTACTGCTCGGTCCTAAAATTGATTTTGCTTATCATGTTCATCGACGAGGACAGGCGCTGCAGTTAAGATTCGACTGCCGTTCCCTCAACACGACATTCGAACCACAACGCAATTACTTGCCTGCGTGAATGGCCATTTCTTGATAGAACAGCTCGTTTTGAAAGACGGCTTGCGGCGGTCTGTCAAGAAACCATCGGCAGTTTGAATTATACCGGTACACGCGTGTCTAGTTGGACCGTGTAAAACATTAGCTTCCTGCATCGGCCTGTCGCATCCGTGCTCGCGAATAGAAATAGGAATGGCCTTCGCTCGCGACTTGGTCTGTTCTATAAGCACCTGCCATTCAAATTTTCAAAAGACATTTGTTGACCCCCTGACACGTGGAATCGTTTGAAGAGGGAATTTGCGAGTCAATTTTATCCTCGTCTACACTCGAGTTCGGGAGTGTATGTCCGAATGAAAATTAAAGAAGTGGTGCATCAAGGTTCAAATTACTTGCGTCCCCATTGATGCCAAAAAATTGAAACCTGAAAGTGAAGTTAGGATCAGAAACAGTTACCAATGGCCACGATAGGGTGACTAACCAGTCTTCGACATTCAAAGTCGTGGGAACGGGCTGTCCTTGTGCTGAACCGGTACTCCAGCTGTCCGGACTCTGTCCATCATGAATGCCCCCATCAAAATTGGCTTGCCACAAATTTGCCGGCGCGTTCAAACCTTGTGTCGGATTCCCAACTTGGCCTTGAGCAGTCCTGGCTTGAAAATGGCTGCTACCTGAGCTTTGAGACATGGTGTTGGCTGTCGTTTGGGCCATTAGATTGTGGTTTAAATCTTGTTGTGTCTGCATAGAATACAAAGTAGGGAATGCTGGCATGCTCGAGCTCTCTGGAAAAAGCTGATCTGGTTGAAAGTTCTCCCATAGAGATTGCGACAGGTTAGGCGAGTTTCTTGTGACAAGATACAGATCAGGGGGGGTTGCTGGAACAGAGAATGAAAGATTAAAAGGCGTGGCTGGCCGTGTCTGTGGCCGAGAATTGGCGCCGCCCATGAACGCATCAGTCGCACTGGGTCGATAATTCGGCGAAGCGACCGTTGGCGGTTGCATTGTCGGTGCCGCTTCAATCTTCATGGCGCTGGGTGTTTGAGGGCGTGAGCGCTCATACGATTCTTGCGGAGTAGGAGCATTGGCAGTGAAATCGATCGCCATGTCATCATACTTCCTCTTAGCAGTGTCTTGTGTTTTGCTGTGCTGCTCCAATTGAGACAAGACATGCTGCATTTTGCGATGACGTTTACCTCCAGCTTTTTGAAGGCGCTCCTCTAGCATTTTGTTGCCGATTATCGACTCAAATAGAGTATGTACCATCTTGCCCACCAGCCACACTGTCGACACTTCTTTCAGGGCTTGCATGCAGCTTCTCAGCCTATTCTGTGTGACTTGCTGAATGGAGGGAACCGGAGAGCTCATCTGATATACGTGCATGATAAGGGCAGAAAACAAACTATAGACGATAAAGGCTGGGCAATAGCGCAGCTCTTTGTGAGCAGCCAACTTTTCGACAATGGACGTAATCATGGCGGCAGCTTGGAACGCAATATTCCGAGACGGATAGGAGTTGCCGTCTGGGAAACCTTTCGAACCACTTGGAGGCATATGCGCTCTGTGCAGCAGGCACAGAGTGGTGTAATAATTGGAATGTAGCAGAGCAGACCAAAAGTGATGACGGGGCATTTCCCAATATACGATTTTTGGACAATTTTGAAGCCAGTCCGCCAACGCCATGTCGCTGTGAGTCAAGTCGATAGCATTTCTCGGACGGCCCTTGGATGCAACGGAATACTGCTGTGACAACACCAGACCCATAATCTCGCACAACTTGACATATTGCAAGAAAAACTGCACGTGAATGGGATCCGGTGGAAATTCAGCCGCTTGGTCCAACTCGTCTTCAATGAAATCGTCCTCTGTGAGCATTTCCACATCCGAATCGTCGAGGCTAATGTGAACGGGGCGTCCAAGAGCGACGGCCACGGATCTATCACGTGTGAACAATGTCCACCAAATCCTCTTCCACAATCGCTTATCGGATTTGCTCAGTTGTGACTGCTCGACACTGCGATGCATTCCGGAGCCTTGTGCAACAATCGTGGCGACACGACTCCAGTAGAATACATTCTTGGTAACATCCTCTGGTCCCTCCCAATACCAGCCCATCAGGAGTAACGATTGGACAATTGTCACGCGATCATCTTCGTAATTCGCATCATATAATGCCTTGGCGCGTTTGTAAAAAGTCAGAGCAGCAGGCGTTGTGGAACCGTTGGCATCCATGAGATCGGCGTTGGTGCAGACCCGAGAGCCAGCCAAGAGCATCGCCTGCAGAAGGAGCAGGGAAGGAGGGTTCTTAGCGTCCCGATATTGTCTCATGAAGCGGCAGCGATTGATAACGGGCACAATGGGGTGAACCCATTTAAAATATGCCTCGACAAGCTCATCGCACAGGGACCGAGGCGGGAGAAGGAAAGCCCCTCTTTGGCTCAAAATCTCGATCTCAACATTGTCTAGTTCCGTGAGCCTTGCACGTGAACCCCTCACGTTTTCCGGCAGAGGGTAGTGAACAACATCCGATGATCCCTGGCGATCGTGAACGAGGAGGGTGAGATTGGACGATTCGCCCAGAAAGGCCACTCGCCCTGCTTCTTTGATTGGCGCACGGGTGAACTTTGGCTTCATGACCAAGTTTAGATATGTGTCCTTATCAACTTCTTCTTGGCGAGCCTGCGCCTCGGTTATGGACGACGAGGGAGTGCCATCTGATGTATGTGACACCGTTGGGGGTCGTGGAAAAGAGGCACCAGAAGAGGCACCGTTACTCGCTGGAGGGGTCTCATTCGGTCTGTCGTCCGTACCTTCTCGCTCACTGCTAACGTGGACACGACATTGATTAGCTCCACGGTTTATGATTGCAAGTCGTGAGCAGCCCTGCTTGTATACAAGGAATACCTATCGGAGTCTCTGTTGGCCTGGCTGCCAGCATTTGGAGGTTTTTTCCTTTTGGGAGTTGGTATGCGACATTCGATCTGAAAGGCGACACAATTTGTGCACGGGACACCGAGGCTAGCAGCGTCGCATCGCACCTGAGCAAAACGAGAAGGTTCAGTCCATCATGCACGAGTGCTACGAGATCACGGGTCGGATTCAACTCACTTTGCGTGCGTGACAGGTCTAACGAGAGGTGCAAGGTCAGCGCGGACTAAACATCCATCAAGTCAAGAATGAGTGGGGTGCGTCACTCTGCCTCGGCACCGAGGCCAGGCCGACCACGGGGCCGGATGGAAAAGCTTCGCGACCAAAACAAACACGGCGACACCTACCTCACACGCCCTGGACGCTCGTTGTCTATGGAGATGATGTATGTCGGTTAGTCCGGCTCGTCGCAAGCACGGTTTCTGCGCGTGCAATCCATACCTCCTAAAGCTCATCTGCCCAGCAACGCTGCCACCGCCATTGTTAGGCGCGGGAGGCGATGTCTTCGCTCTAGAGTCGCATGGCTGGGAATGGGAACTCTGCTGCCCAACATCTGCCGATTCTATTTCGACTTCCATTGTGTTGCTAGCAAGGTCCGCGAAGCCACAGCCAGTGGTTGGCGCGGGTTCTAGGCGCGGTTGAAAATGCGAAAAAAAAAAAGAAAAAGAAAAAGAAAGAAGGAAAGTCAAAACCGGCGGCAAGGCACCGGACGCCAGTCGAGAAGGCGTGGGGTGTGGGCACGGCGGCGCGGATGCTCCAGCAGGTGCGACGGAGACAAAGAACGGGAGCAGGGTGGAGGAGGGAAAAAAAGTTGCCAGGTGCAAGTTGACCATGCGTCCAACGTTTGTTGGCGCCTTAGTATGAGATGCGGGATTCTGTCGGCGCGGGTAGTCCCCGGCCGCCGGGCGCGGAATGTACAAGTCAGCTTGAGGTCTGCCTTTAAAAAAAAAAGGGAAAGGAAAAAGAATAAAAAGTCAAAAACGACAGCAATTCAAATCACAACGCTGGCGTTAGTCGCGATCAGGAGGAACTTGGAGCCAGTTCAACATGAGTTTATGCTTAAGTAAGTAGGTAAGTCCCTGTTTAAGGTACCTATCTAGTATTAAGGTAGTGGAGCTGAGGCAATTGACCCATACTTAGAGATAGACGGGACAAGGTCACAGCTGTTGCGCAACACTTTAAAAAGACCCTTGGAAGGAGTGTTGCTATTCGCGCGGCCGTATAATTCTATTCGCGCGGCCGCCCCACATTATCTCCACTATATCCCACTAAAACGCGGAATAACATAAGCCCGGGCAAATTGTGTGCGCAAGTGTGCACTTTCAAAGAAAACGCCGAAAAACGCGTTTTTGAAGGAATTCGCCGCAGTCGCCGCAGTCGCCGCAGTTGTAATTAAATATATGTTGTGCCTTTATTGATTACCTTTACGATTTTAAAGGGTGCTTTGCTCTGTAGTGTAAAATAGCGGGGCGTGCAAGCAAAACAACGCTTTTCCTAAAACCGGCTAGTCATATAGGGCGGCCGCGTGAATAGAATTATACAGCCGCGCGAATAGCAACACTCCTTAGAAGACGTGTTATTGTGTACCTAGAATCCCGTTATTCTACTCACTTACATTGAGATACATGTGTAGTATATATAAAGTACCTAGGTACATATACCTCAGTGGTCTTGAGTGGTGCCTAATCGTTAAATAACCTAACTTTTATGCTAAAAATTTTTTTACTTAGTATCTTAACCTAGACTCACTTTATGTCCCACTATATTAGGTAGGTACTTACTAACTACCTACTGAGTACCTATATTAAAGTATAAAATACCTTAGAGAAATACCTCAGTAGTAAAGTATATATCTTCTAGGTATGTACCTATCTCTGTGGAAAGTAAGTGACTTATCAAGGATCTCTACATAGTGAATAGTATATCTTTTTATTGCTAAAAGGGCTACACTTCTGTCCTTGCCTATATTTCTCTATTACTAATTACAAGTTTCTTAAGACGGCTTTAATAACCTTAAAGTCATTAAGAAAGTGAGGGTGAGTACAGAGGTGCAGCCTTCTTAGCCATTAAAGAGATAGTGCTGCAGTAATATCCGGAACCCTTTCCCTAGGTTATCGCTCATCGACCAATCATGTGCTAGTAGTTAGAATCTACGCGACCCTTTTTAAGCTAAGTAGGTACTTTACCAGGCACCTACCTACCTGGGCAGTACCTACCTAGGTGGTGATTTAGTCTGACCAAAGTCCTCGGTTTTGACCAGTCTGTACATTGACCATACCTAGTGATGAGCCTTGCTCGAAGCAACCTGGGTAGCATACGCCAAAGCTGCAACCTCAGCCGCGACAATGACGGCCGTTCGCCTTGTCTTCCTGGCCACGGCCGTAGTCTTTCACCTTGTCTACATATACTCAATATTCGACATCTATTTCGTCAGCCCAATTGTGTCCGGGATGGAACTATTTAGGGTTGAGCGCCCAGAGTCAGTCAATCCTCCTGCCGATAGGTTGGTCCTGTTCGTCGGTCAGTACTAGTATCCAGCCATATGCCATGAGATGCTGACATCTGCCTAATCCAGGGGACGGACTGAGAGCAGATAAAGCGTTCCAATCATTTCCCGAGCCCTATCCGCGTACCGATGACGACTTACGCCCTCGACCACTTGCTCCTTTCCTCAGATCGCGAGTTCTCGAACATGGCACGTTTGGCGTCTCCCATACTCGAGTGCCAACTGAATCTCGACCCGGCCACGTTGCCTTGATCGCTGGACTCTACGAGGATGTTTCTGCTGTGGCCACCGGCTGGAAATTTAATCCCGTCAATTTTGATAGCGTTTTCAATCGAAGCCGTCATACCTGGAGTTGGGGAAGTCCCGATATTTTGCCCATGTTCCAGCATGGTGCCGTCTCAGGTCGAGTCGATGCATTCACGTACGACTCTGAGTTTGAAGACTTTAGTCAGGACGCCCTCCGTCTGGATTACTGGGTCTTTGACCATGTTAAGGAGTTTTTCGCGCAGGCTGCCGTGAATCAGACGCTCAACAAAGCTTTACGGCAAAATCAGATTGTATTCTTCTTACATCTACTAGGTCTTGACACGACCGGTCATTCTCATCGCCCGTATTCAAAGGAGTATCTTAACAACATCAAAGTTGTGGATCAAGGAGTCAAAGAAATAACGGACCTTATCCAGAAATTCTATGCCGATGACAGAACTGCCTTTGTCTTCACAGCGGATCACGGCATGAGTGACTGGGGCAGTCATGGAGATGGACATCCAGACAACACCAGGACGCCCTTCATTACCTGGGGATCAGGTGTGGCTACTCCTGAGATATATGACGGTTCTGTCGCACCAGGACACGACGATTACTCATCAGATTGGGGGTTCAATCATATCCGTCGTCACGATATCGATCAAGCTGATGCTGCTGCTCTGATGTCATACTTGATCGGAGCTGAATTTCCTGCAAATTCGGTTGGAGAGCTTCCCTTGGCGTACTTGTCAGCAAATAATGAGGAAAAAGCAAAAGCATCTCTTATTAATGCGAGAGGCATACTGGAAATGTATCGTGTCAAAGAGCAGAACAAAAAATCGAGTGAGATAAGGTTCAGGCCGTATCGGGCTTTCACTGGCCACCAGCTCAACCCGCAGAAGCGCGTCGACGCAATCCAGCAGCTCATCGCCAATGAGAAATATGAGGAGGCCATTGAAGAAACCAACGCTCTTATTCAACTGACACTCCAAGGTTTGCGTTATCTTCAAACATATGATTGGCTTTTTCTCCGAGCTCTCATCACGCTAGGCTACCTAGGATGGATGTCTTACGCAATCACCACAGTCGTTGACACATTTGTGGTTCGCGAAAACGTGCCCGTGCAAAGAACTTTCTTGGGCACCGCGGCCTTCACCGCCGTGCTTGTTGCTCTCTACGCATCATTTATCATTTCCAAGTCGCCAGCCACCTACTATTTATACTCGCTATTTCCCGTTGTATTTTGGGAAGAAGTGTACGCCCATCGAGAGAGCCTCGTGCGCGGGAAGACATTACTATTCGCGAATGTACGGTCCACTGGAGACGTGCTTACACTCATGCTGCATATCGCGTTATATGTTATTATCATACAATTCTTGGTGAGTTTAGATCAAATGTTATCTGTTGGGCTCACCTCATCCTGTCTCGAATGTAGCCTATTGACAATTATATCAGGCCGTAGGCTATATTTACCGAGAGGTGCTCACAGGCATCTTTATCGTAGCAGCTGGGTGGCCAATAGCGTATGGAGTCTCGTTTTTACAGAAACATGCGTTGCTTAACACGACATGGGCCAGCTCATGCTTAATTATGAGCATTTTTACATTGCTCCCTGCCATGAAAGTCGAGAGTGTACCCCTGATGTAAGTCTGCTGCAGCGCAGATTTCTTGACAACCGCATTTATGCTGATAACCAGATAACAGCATGCTTGGCGGTTGCATCATGTTCCTTATCGGTCTGTTGTATTTGAGCTTCGAGAATAATGTTCTGTCGGATTTTACTTGGACCGCAAAGACGAGCACTATACGCAAACAAGGAAAACCACTTATTCAGCGAAGCTTGATTGGAATTCAGGTAACTTTTGTCTTTCTTCTCGGTCTTAACCACACCCGATTTGTTTCATCATGACCCTCCCTTAGCAAACTCTATTCAATATGTATGTCCACATGCTCCTGCTAAGCGACGACCAGGTCGGAATGATACCTTTGTCAATGCTGGTCACACGGTCCAGTGCCTTGTCTTTACAAGCCAAGGATGGACTTCCTTTGGGAAACCAAGTCGCGGCATGGCTTGTTCTCGGTGAGTCATCTTCGTCCGGTTCTTATTTCCTCGTTTGCCTTGCTTACTCTCATAACTGAAGTTGTTTCGATTTTGTTGCCTATATTCTACCGCCTTCAACCCAACACTCACTACATGCACAGACTGGTCGTTATTTTCTTGACCTTTGCACCCACTTTCGTGATTCTCACGATATCATATGAAGGTCTTTTTTACGCAGTCTTCTCTATTACCTTGCTGGTTTGGGTCCATCTTGAGTATGCCATGGAGCAATTTAATCGTGAAACCAGCTATCTGGACGTTGGTACCGACATTCGAACTCAAGATTGTTCAGGCCCGTTCCAGTACAGGACGCTCAGATTGTCCGATGCTCGTATAGCACTGTTCTTCCTAGTGCTGCTACAATCGGCCTTCTTTAGCACTGGAAACATTGCCTCCATCTCGTCCTTTAGCCTTGAGAGTGTGTTTCGTCTGATACCAGTATTTGACCCATTTTCTCAGGGTGCACTATTGATATTGAAGATATTGATACCCTTTGCTCTTATTTCGGCCAATTTAGGGGTGTTGAATAAGATGTTGGGAGTCGCGCCATCGGCTCTGTTCATGTTGGTCATGGCGATCAGTGACATCCTGACTCTCTACTTTTTCTGGAATGTGAAAGACGAAGGCTCATGGCTAGAGATTGGCTCTACAATTAGCCACTTTGCCATAGCGAGTCTTCTATGCGTCTTTGTAGCGGCTCTCGAAGCCGTTAGTGCCATGTTTATATCTGGCATAGAAGTCGACAATGGAACACAGAAGGCGTCCATCGCCACGGGGGAAAATTCTAAGATGCAGGAAGGGAAGTGAAAATAAAAGGCGAATTGAACAATGCATTTCAATTCAATATATTTACTAAGTACGTTCAGCTATAAGGATGCTCTGTGCTCCATTCGATGGACAGAGTGCCTGGCTGGGCAGGGCAAATTTCGGATATAATGTGCTAACATGATTTATTTTTTAATATTTATTTAAATTAAGAAAAACTAGTTTCTTGAAGCTTATGCTTATATTTTTATATAAGTAAAAACAAAGTTTTTAATTTAAAATTTTTTTATAAATAATTATAAGCAAAAAATATAGAAACTAAGAAATTAATTAAAAAGAAATACACTATAAGAATAAGAAAATTTATTAAACTTAAGGCTAATAATCTTTTTATAGGTTTCTATTAAATAAAATAAGTGGGTCGTTGTGCGATTTTAGCCTTCTGGGCACTAAGGCGATGGAAAGAAATATGTACATTCTTAAGTGGGATGCTAAGTCACTCAAAAAGAGTGTGCCATTTCGAAGCACTTCTCTATCGACGACGCGCAAAGGTCCCCACAACGCGACCATGAGTAATGAATGACATTCACTGCATTCCACGTCCATGCGATGCTTCCAAAGGTCATGTGTATCTAGCTCGCAAACCTCCGTCGTTATTGAGACGTGCTCATTCGCGATCACGATATACTTGCATTGCTATTCGTTTCTCCTGTATGCCTGCTTGTATATTTGTTGATGCCTCCGACGGTTCTCGCCACAATACCTATCCATTGAGTAGGGCAAGGATTTCATTCCAGTTTTGTCATGCACTGATATCGAAGCAACTCCTATTATCGAGACACGTATGCGATCGGAATCTCAGAAACGATATTAGTTACTTCATAAATCGCGCGCCTTTTTTTCAATTGTTTTAAAGAGATCGCCTTCCTTGGCTACACTTGTGACTTGACTAGTCGTGTTCAGTGGTTGCAGACGAGCCGAAGCGCAGGTCAGAATGGCTGCTTCAATCAAGCCTATCGACGATAAAAGTGTGAGAAAACTGAATTTCTCCCTGCTCCCTCGTCAATTGTGAAGCTTGATCATTCGTACTGAGTACTAGTAGATTCATCTAATACAATCAGGTCAAGTCATCGTGGACCTCTGTTCAGTTGTCAAGGAGCTTGTAGAGAACAGTGTCGATTCTGGTGCACATATTATAGGTTCGTGATGGGAACTTTGACTTAATTCTCCTTTCTGAAAACTGCTGGGATATCTTGTAGCTAACACTGTATTACTCGTCTCGATAGATGTCCGCTTTAAGAACCAAGGCCTTGACCGAATCGAAGTCCAGGACAACGGATCCGGCATCTCACCTGCTAATCACCACTCTATTGCGCTGAAGCACCACACGTCAAAGTTATCGTCTTACTCGGACCTTGACTCCCTACAAACTTTCGGGTTTCGAGGGGAAGCGTTGGCATCTCTCTGTGCTTTATCGCAACTAACCATTACAACATGCATTGAATCCGAGGTTCCCAAGGGCTACAAGCTTTCTTTTGACGCCTCGGGTAAACTTTGCGATACTACACTCTCGGCTGCTCAGAGAGGCACAACAGTCTCTGTTGAAGCTTTGTTCAATAAGCTGCCAGTAAGGCGTCGAGAGTTGGAACGCAATATCAAGAGAGAATGGCACAAAGTTATTACTCTCCTAAACCAATATGCTTGCATCCAGACTAATGTTAAATTTTCGGTCTGGCAGCAGCCTACCAAGGGGAAAAGGGTACTGCTGTTCTCAACCAAAGGCAATCGTACTACTCGTGACAACATCTTGAACATATTTGGTTCTAAGGTGATGTCGTCACTAGTGCCTATGGATATCTCCCTCGAAATGGAATCATCAAGGATAAAGCCAGTTACAGAGGGCTCACCTTCAGCACATCATCCTTCAAGGCAGGTTCGTATCAAAGGCCATGTCTCAAGACCGGTCCGTGGAGATGGAAGGCAGACTCCGGATCGACAAATGTTCTTTGTCAATGGAAGGCCATGTGGCTTGCCTCAATTCGCCAAGACATTCAACGAGGTTTACAAATCTTATAACTACTCCCAATCTCCATTCATTTTTGCCGATATTCAACTTGACACAAACATGTACGATGTCAACGTAAGTCCGGACAAAAGATCTATAATGTTGCACGATCAGAGCTCCTTACTGGATAGTCTCCGTACATCATTGGGAGAATTGTTTGACAGCCATGACCATCAGCTTCCTGCAACTCCATTTCCCAGCTTACAGTCATCGGAATCTTCTCTGTCATTTGCACCGGCTCCACTACCGATGACCGTTGAAGTCACGCCGTCGAATGAGGAACAACATGCTTCAAGCACGGACGGTACAGGGAGAAACGGAAGGCTTCTGATGCGTAGTTGCGAGAGAGGAGTGCAGCCATCTCCAGAATCGACTACGAAGCAACGTAGCCGCAGAGTCGACGATGGGCAGCCATCAGTCATTAGGTGGTTGAATCGTGATGTCGAGCCAAAAAGTAGGCTAGCCTTTGGACTTAAAAGTCCAAATACGAACGAGACTGGACTCGATTTACAGAAGAAGCGCAAGTTGACTGATGACCCTGTCGGCAATTGCGCACATGCAAACGATACGACAAGCAGCGATTCAGATATCGAAACTCTTACCTCAAGCGGAAACGTACCACAGGAACAACATAACGAACTGAGATCGACAAAGGAGTTGCTACGTCACTCCCTTAATGCAGAAAGTGACACGGAAAATTCCCATGATGGGTCATCGCCATGTTTAAAGCAACCTAGACTTTCAACCACGCCTATTAGCAAAATGTCTGGCATATTGCTCGATGCGGAAGGGTCTCTGGATAGCAGTGCCACATTGAAACAAGTTGCGCCTGCTATAATCAATAGCATCAGGAAGCCCATGGATGAAGATTGCTCGCATAAAGACGAATTAAACAACAAATCGGCCGCCTCAATCGTTCGTCACCAAAGCTCTGCAGAAGAGGGAAAAGTAAACCGACCAGACAGCCACAGTCGGGACTTGGACCTCGAAGCCCAAAATCCACAGCAGCTTGACACCGGTTCAGATGCGACGTTGAGTCGAATAGGTGATTCAGAAGACAGGACTAGCAAGAAAACTTTTGATCAAACGGCAACCAGAAAAGCATTTATGACGAATGAGGGACGGAAGCGAACATTTGCCAACGCACAAACGTTGCAGGTAATACATGCGACCGAGAACGACATGGCTCGTTTCTTCGCTGCCGGGGCCCAAGATTATGCGCGGGACCTATCAAGCGACTTCGTGCCAGGGCTGGAGAAAATAGATACGTCGGATGCCGAATCGAAATTGTCTCTGATGATATCAAAAAGCGACTTTGCAAAAATGAGGGTTGTCGGTCAATTTAATCTTGGATTCATTATAGCAGTACGTCCGCGACCTACCAGCACTGCTGCTCAAGGTGCGGTTGATGCGCACGACGAACTTCTCATCATTGACCAGCATGCGTCTGATGAGAAGTTCAACTTTGAAAAGTTGCAAGCGAACACAGTAGTTCAATCACAAAGATTAGTGCATCCAAAGACGCTGCATCTGACGACTTTGGACGAGGAAATCGTACTTCAGAACCTGGGAGCGTTAGAGGCAAACGGCTTCCAAGTTCAGATCAATGCCACGGATACGGCCCCAATGGGCAGTCGTTGTCAACTAGTTGCTCTGCCCTTGAGCCGAGAATCTACATTTGATGTAAAGGACCTAGAGGACCTCATCTCGCTTCTTGCGGACGAGCCCGCGGGATCGAAGCATATTCCCCGGCCTTCAGCTGTTCGAAAAATGTTTGCAATGAGAGCTTGTCGCAGCAGCATCATGATAGGCAAAGCACTCACTACCCCTCAAATGTATACCATTGTCAGACATATGGGGGAATTGGACAAACCGTGGAATTGCCCCCACGGCCGACCGACTATGCGACACCTCTGCCGCATCCAGGCTTTACACGAGACGCAATGGACGGCAGACAAACTCGGTACTTTATCCGTAAATTCCTGGAACTCCTACATAAAAAACTACGTGTCCAGATAGCTGAAGGCGATCTGGATCCTCCGTATGATTCATGTACCAACTATGTAGTCCAATGCCGAATCAAAGCGGCAAAAACTTTGTTCAATTATCCATTACGCCACCTGTTCAACAGTCATCCAGGAACATTGCTCATAACCCTTGTATAATCGTTCTGAAAAATTACGCAGAAATCCGTCAAACCACATCGAAGCACCTCTTTATCTTTTGTTATAACAAGCAAGTTCCACCTTCCTGTCAACCAGCTCATGGTGCTATCGCTCTTCCTGAGCGATTTTGTCGCTGACGTTTCGTCGATTACTCCGTCCGTAATCAACTCCAGATGATACTTTTCTATTTCCTCCCACCAAGATCGGTGGAGTGCCACTTTCGAGATCCCCATACGGTCTCGAGTATAGATGGTCGTCCAGGTGGACGAGACTATTTCTTTGTCTCTTCCAAGGTTTCTGGGGTCCTTTGGTCTGGGCGGCAACATGATTATTGCTCTTGCTTCTCAGGCTATTCCTTATTTCGGACAGAAAAATGCGTCCTTTGTTTGCCGGCTCCATGTCAGCTGCAAATGAGCTGGCCATTTTTGTGCGTTTGGGATCTGCAGCTGGATGAGATCGACGAGGGTTTGGATGTGCGCCAAGCACATAGTGCGAATTTGGTCCGTCATGTGCCACGCCATTTTCATCGTGATACTCTGAATCATCAGAACACGTTTCTTCTTCGAGATTTGGAGCCGTGCTGCGATTACTGCGGTGCGAGGTTGCGACTGCTTTGTCCATTTGGCAACCACGGTGATGCTCCTTGGCCAACAATGAATCTGTCGGCATCCAAGTCTCAGTCGGTTGACCTAGGCGAGCTTGGTGTGCCCCATCAACGGATTGTGGCTCTCGCTGCAAAGTCTGGTCAGAAGTGGACATTGTCGAAGATGCGCCAGCCCTGGAAGAGACCGTCATTGAATCTTCTTTGTTGGAGGCACCACGAATCGAGCCTCTCGGTACATTCGCTGGGACAATTTGATACTGCCGACTTGGTAAACTGATGGGTAAAGGTTGGCTCCCGACGGAGCTGCGAGAGCCCTCCCTTGTGTGCAGGAAGGGAACTTGGGGTGGTTGTGAGCCCCTGTCAGACTCGTATTTCAGGGCATTATGTTGTGCTCCTGAAGTCCAATCCCACTTTGCTTCAAGGACGCTGCTGACAGTGGTTATTGATGACCTGTTTCTTTTATGAAGGGGTCTGGCAGTGAGGTTGGCCTCGAGTGGATTCATGTCTGGTGGCAATAAGCTGATCCTGTGGAACATGATTCCCAACCATAGAGAGACCGAGAGAGAGAGAAGATGCATTCCCGTCAGAACGATGACCATGTAGTAGATAGCCGATACAAAGTATCGGACAAGGCTTGGATCACCAAGCCTAGACCTCCACACGCCGGATTCGTGGTGAGTGCAATAGGCTCCATAGGCGTACAGAGACAGAGTGAATAGATCGAGCACGGCAGCAAACACATGGTATGCTGCAGAAGAAGCAGGAGTTCTACCAGATGCTTTCCGAGAAAGGTGGTAGATGGCATAGACGCAATGAGGAACCGCAACGCCAGGCTTCATCAGATTAGCGTTGCCGGCAAGAATTACGTGGGAATTCAAAGATGGGGAAAATGGACAGTCAACTCGTCTCTTACCAGGATGCGCATCACCCACGCCGTCAAACCATCCATATCGGTAACAAGAACCAGCAACACGGCTGTGCCGAGCGCACCGGTGAGTTCCAGAATACGGCAAAATAGTTGCGCGATTCGCAGCCACTTGATCCAGTTCTTTGCTTGTGGACTGCACGGTAGGTAGTGGCTGGTTTGACAGGCGGGAAGGGCATGAGCACTGTGATCAAGTTAATCCATGAGACAAGGCAAGTTGCAGGGACCATGGCCAAGAAACGCACTCGGACTGCCTGCTGTAGGACACGAGGGGTCCATACTGTGTCGGCTTCCTAGGTTTTGGCTCCCAGCTCGCACGCGTCACGGCTTTGGGGTCAAACATGGATGTTGGACAGGCCGAGCTGCCTCCTCTTCCAGGGCTATACAAGAACGGTGGCGAGGCGCCCATGATTTTTTTTTGGCGCCGTTTTCGCAGCGATGTGTCTCTCGGTCGCTCGGTGGAATGACCGTTGAGTCGACGATGTCTGGTGTCAAGTCTGTTTGGAATGTGGGAGAAGAAAAGGTGGCAGTTTGTTGTCATGTGTTGTTGTCCTACTTGTCCTACTCATGACTTCAAAAGCAGGTAAGTACTTATGTACCTACTTAAGTAAAGTAAGTAAGTACCTAGGTTAAGTAAGTAGGTAGGTACTAACTTAGGTACTACTTATCTACTTACTTGCTTACTTAGGCACAGTGGGTTTAGGCAATTACAAACACTCTTGTCTAAGTAAAGCATACAGTTTCGTCGCAGGAACATAGAGTATGTGCTTACTTGTTTACTTACCTACCTATAGTTGCCACAGCAACAATCATCATCTGATGCTGACAAGGCTTCACCTCTTCACCTCTTTACCTCCGTGCGTGCCACCGTCTTTCCCACAGGACGATGCCTCTTGTCCTTCTTTCTCTTTCTACAAAAGCTACACTTGGAATCAGCGACGCGGCGGCGGCGATCGCCCGAGGCCGCGACAGCGCTTTTCTACCTAGATGCCTACCTACTTTAGGGACCTGGATGTTGCATGTACATACTGTAAGTACTTTTCCCTGGCCATGCACTGTATGTACCTAAGTACTAGTAGGTACCTACCTCTTTCCGTTTTGGGCCTAGTTTCTGCCGAAACACTCCTGCGGGACGTGCCTGGGGTCCTCGACTTTTCTAGCGCGTGCAACGCGCGGTGGCGCAGATAATCAGGCAATTAAGTGATTATTCTATCTAAGCTATGTTTTATATATAAAGGAAAATAAGTATATATTTTATAGGCTAGGAGATAGCCTTTACTAAGTATAGTTTTACTATTATTTAAGCTTAGGACTTATAATACCTATACTCCTTAAGTAATACACCCCTTAATAAAAGCTATAAATATTAATAAGTAAAGCTTTTATTATAAAATAACTAAAGTAAAGGCCTTATTATAAAAGTAAAGTAAAAGTAAAGTTTAAAGAAAATATATAATTTTTAGTATATAAATATTTATAAACTACTATATTAAGTGTATTTTCTTTTTATTTTTACCTTTTTAAATATTTCTTTTATAGTTAATTTTAAATTTTTAACTAAAAATTATTCTA
The DNA here is from genome assembly GCA_018360135.1 of Claviceps sorghi. Lineage (NCBI taxonomy): Eukaryota > Fungi > Ascomycota > Sordariomycetes > Hypocreales > Clavicipitaceae > Claviceps > Claviceps sorghi. Next base: position 36,845 of record SRPV01000029.1, on the reverse strand, counting down.
TAATACTTTATATTTATTTTAGCTACTAAACTAAGGTAGAAATTTAGTAAATACTTTTATTTAAGCTTTAGTATACTTTTATACCTATATCTTATACTAAGCTTACTCTTTATACTATTATAGTATTTAGTTTTAATTTTATAAAGTTAGTTAATATCTATACCCCTTTTAGTTCTTATACACCCTTAGTTAATAATCCTTTTATATAAAGCTTTTATTAATTAAGTATTAAAAGCTTTTTAAAAGGCTATTTATTATTTTTAAAAAATAACTCTTTTTTACTAAGCTTTTATAAAGTTAATAAAGAAAGCTTTTTTAAAGCTTTTAAATTACTTTCTTTACTTTTATTACTCTTAAATAATAAGATTAACTTAAGCTTTAAGTAGCTTAAAAAAAATATTCTTTTAATAAATACTTTATATACTTTAAAAAAAAGAAAGTATCTTTTAAACTTATACCTTAAGACTTTAAATTTTAAGCGCTTAAAAGGCTAAAAGTAAATAGTAAGTTATAGTTAAGCTTTTTATTTTTTAAATTTATTTAACCCTTTTAAATAGCTATAAACCCTTATAAAGCATAATACTTATTAATATATTCTTTATATAGGTTATATATATATTACTATTACTAATAAGGGTAGTAGTATTTATTATAAAAATAAGGATTTTAGCTATTCTTATAAATACTTTTTTTATAAATTAAGCAATTATTATTATAATAACTTATATACTACTTTAGTTTTCTTTATTAAATAGCTTTTATTAGCTTTAAATATTAATAATAAAAAGGTAAGCTTAGATTTCTCTTATTCTTTACTTTATATCTTTTTTTAATACTTTTTACCCCTTAAATATATAATTAATACTAATAAATACTAAGACTATATCTTAAGCTTCTTATTAAATAAAACTTAGTTTATAAAGGTATTAAAGTTATTTTAAAGGCTAAAAATACTATATAAAGCTTTTTAGTAATAAAAGGTAAAGCTTAACTTATTATAGTAATAGTATAAGTTAAAAAGGCTATTAAAGAGCTTTTTTAAGTATCTTTTTTTATATTACTTTACTCTCTTTTTTATAAGTTAATATTAAGGTGTTTAGCGTTTTACTTCCTTATTTTTACTATTTATATTTACCTTAGTAGCGCTTTATAGCTAAGGGAAGGGCCCTTATATAATTATAAGGTAATATATCTTAATACCCTCTCTTTACTATACCTTTTTTAAGTAAAGTAGCTATATTTAAGTATATAAAATCTGCTAAGTAAATATATAAATCTATTAAACTAAGTATTACTTTAAAGCGCTTAAATTACTAATAGTTAAAGGCTTTAATAAATCTATTAGCTAGTATATCTACTATTAAAAGATACTTAACTTTAAAGCTTTCTCTCTTATATTCCTACTTTAACTATATATTATATATATTAATATAGTATAAATAAGTATTAATTTACTTACTTTTTAAAAGTATAAGATAGATAGTTTACTAATTATTATAATAAATTACTTAGTTTTTATAAGTATTAAATTAAATATCTTTAAAAAGGTGTTATAAACCTATAGTCTTTTATATAACTTACTATAAAGTAAGTAGCTTTACTTTAGTTATAAATATTATTATAGTTTACTAATATATTACCTTTTAAATAATAGATCTACTAAAAAGTATAATTAAGTATCTTTATAATAACTTTTAAGTATAAATATTATTAATAAAAGAAGCGTTACTTATAATTTAAAATATATATATTTTTTCTATACTTTTAAAGCTTAAAGTAAGTAACTTTATAAAATATAAGTATTTAATTATTTAGTTTACTACCTTATAGTACTCTTTACTTAGATTTATAAGAAATTATAATAGCTTTAAAGCTATAAAAGCTATATTTAGTCTTATTATAATAGCTATATAAGGATTAAACCTATTTTTTTTTAATAGCTCTTTATCTCTTATTTTTTAGCTTATTTATTATGCTTATAATACTTAATTATTAGTATTAGTATAGTAAGGAATATTACTTTTCCTACTTAATTAAATTTTTTACTAATCTTATTAATATATATCTTATAGCTAAGAAAAATTTATTAATTTTTTTAATTATAAATTACTTAAATACTTAAAAAGTAGTATACCTTACCTTTCTCTTTTAATTTATAAGCTCCTTTTAATCCTTTTATTAATTTATCTACCTTTTTTAACTATTCTTTATAAAAGGCTATAATAATATTATTAATAAAGAATATTATAAATAGGTTATATACTTTTAAATAGAATAAATAAGGCTTTTTAAAACTAAAGATAAGCCTTAAGCTTTTAAGTTTATTACTTAATTCTTTAAACTAAAGCTATAGTAAGTCTTAAAGTCTATAAAGTGCTTTTAATAATTCTATATATTTATCTATTACTTTAAATTTATTAAGTAGCTTATATATTATTAGTATTATATTTACTTTATACTTTATATATAAGAATGTATTCTTTATATTATATTACTTTATTTTAAGGTTAAATTTTATAACTAAAGCTATAAGTATATAAAATATATATACTATAAGCATTATAGTATATATATACTTAATTATAGTCTTTTCTTATAGGTCTCTATATATATAAATTTGCGCTTTATATTATTAAAGCATATCTTTTTTATTAAATTTATATATAAATACTTACTTTAAGGGTAATAGCCTTAATCTTACTTATAACTACTTTATTTACTTCTATATATCTCTTTCTTTAAGCTTTATAATCTCTTTATTTATAGCTTTAAATTATTAGTTTTTTATTAAGTAGTTTATAGCTTTATAAAAATTCCTTAAAGCCTTTATTAACTTAAACTAATAGATTAGCTAATTTTTTAAATCTTTTTTAAGAAAAGCTTAGCTTAAATAGTTATAATAAGTGTTAATTATAGTAAATATAGAATAAAAACTTTCGCGAATTCGCTTGCACCGTAATAGCGCTGCAGAATTAACTTTAATCTGCTTAAAAAGTTAATAAAAAGATTTACCTTATTTATTTACCCCCCTTCCTAATAGTATATTAGGCTTAGAGTGTAGGAGCAGTAGGTAATATAATAGATATTATTATAGATAGTAGGAATTATAGCCTCTCTTAGAGTTACTATAACCCCCTTATTAATTTAGATAGGATTATATTTAGTAACTAAGTTAATCTTAAGTTTAATATAATATAGGACTAAGTATTAATATACTTATAATTAAAATATAATAAAATTGCTAAGTTAATGCTATCTTTTTTACTAAAAGGGCTTTAAAATATTATTTTATATATTATTAATATAAAGACTATATAGGCCTAATAGAAGGCTATAACTTACTTTTATTTAATACCTAGGGATTTAGTAATAACCTTTACCCTTAAAGTAATAGTTAAAAAGGTAGTTAAAAAGGTACTTTAACTTAAAACTATAATAGAAATATTATAGGTAAGAGTTATAGCTAGCAGCTTATCTACCTACCCCCTTATTATAATAGCCTAACCCCTTATTTTTATAGTAGTCCCTTTATATATTTACTATAAAACTATTATAAAAGGATAAGGTATTAATAATATAGCTAAAAGCTATAGCTTAAAAGAGATTATTAATACTATTAATAAGGCTATAAATAAAGATGCTATAATAGTAGTATACTACCTTTATAATAAAAATATAATAGTTACCTTTAAGAAAATAGCTAAGGCTTATATAAAAAATACTACTTAGGTTTAAATTATATTTAAGCTAAAAGTAATACTAAACTACTAAGTGTTTAGTATTATTATTAAAGGCTTTCTTATCTACTATACCTAAAATATTATAAAGGAAACTATTATAAGTAACTTAGCTAGCGCTAATAGATATATAATTATAAGAGTAATAGTATAAAAACTATATAAGACCTTTATATAAGCGCCTTTAATTATAGGCGTTAATAATATTAATATAGCTAATAAACTATACTATAGTAGAATTATATATAAAGTAGAAATATTTAAAGCTAAACTTTATAATAAAGCTCTTTACCTTTATTAATACTACTAATACTTTAAATATAGCTATATAATAGTATATTATATATTAGCCTTATACTATAGCTACTATATAGCTACTTAATATAATAATAAAAACAACTGCTTAGCTCTTATAAAAGCAATATAGAAATGCTATATAAACTACTTAGGTCCTTACTTAGTATAGTTAAAGAGCTATAAAACCGCTAATAAATAATAAGCTAAGGCCTATACTATATACTTAGATTAGCTTAGCGCCTTTACTACCTTAGCTAAATTAGAAACTAAGGGATAAACTAAAGTAATAAGAGGTAAAAGAAAATTAGCTAGCTTTACGCTTTTCTATAAGGCATTACTATAGAAATATATTAGCTGCTTATAAGGCAGCTACTTAATAATAGCTAATAAGAACTTTATTACTATACTACCCCTTTCTTACTTAAGAGAAGCTATTAAGGCTTTTTTATAAAACTATAGTAATTTTATAGTAAAGGTACTATTAATAGAAACTAACACTCTTTTTAATTAATAAATATAACTATATAAGTTATATATTAAAATATATAAAAGAAAACCTACTTAGTTTATATAGCTCTTAAAGCTTAGCTTAAAACTAATATAGTTACACTTTAAGAACTTAATAGAAGTAGTAAACTACTTTTTAACCTAAGTCTTAAACTTTATTAGCTAATAGCTTAAAGTAACTATATAGCTATATATATTTACTATTACTATAGTCTTAAGTTATAAATAATATAGGTAGGTATTAATTAATATATAATTATACTATAAAATACTAATATATATTTAATTTACTCCCTTAACTATAAATAAAACTAAATATCCTCTCTTTATATACTTTTAAAGGAGCTTATATAACCCTATAGCGTTTTTATTAAGGACTTTAACTAATACTATTTATTATAAAACTACTATAAATATATATTACTAAGAAGCAAAATACTACTTATAGTTATAAAGTAATAATAGCTTAAATTTACTATACCTTAAGGGGAAATAATATAAAGAACTTAAGGTAAAAGGGATAGTATTATTAATTATATATAAATATTTATAAATATAGTATTATAGTTTTTAAGGGGGTATAACCTTATTAGTTTTAACTATATACTATAGCTTATTTATATTAATACTAAAGACATTAACCCTTTACTTATAGAACACTAATTTAAATAGTACTATATAAATAAAGACCTTATATTTATTAAAATAATACACTAGCTCTACCTTAATAACTTTCTTTCCTTCTTAGTATATATAAGCTATATAAATATATTTATAAAATAGCTTATAGTAAAACTCTATATTATTACTATAACTATAATACTAAAAGGGCCTTATATTAATCCTTATATATAACTATAGTAAAACCTTAGAATAAAAGAGGTAGTTTAAGATACTTATAAAGCTTAAAAATAATAGCGCTACTAATATACTTTAGTAAATTAGGAGGCTATATTTAAGGTAGTAGCGTGCTAAGACTATATTATATATAATAAGTAATATAGCTCTTAGTAAAAGGTAGTAGTAAAAGTAATAGTAAGTAAAAGGAGCTTTTAAAAGCTTAAATAATAAGCTAAACTAAGAAGTAGACTTCTATTAAAAACCTAATAAGTTTTACTTTTATATTAAAGTATAGGTAAATCTTAAACACTATAATATACTTATTAAGGTAAAGCTAAAGCTTTTTCTAATTAATTCTTCCTAATATTTATAGTAAAAATAGATAATCTCTTAGATAACCTTAGCACCTACCTTAATTCTATAGCGTTTCCTAATAAGGATAAATTTATAATAGATAAGATTTATAATATCCTTAAATAGCTACTAAACTAAAAAGCGCTTAAACTTAATAAGCTTTTAGCTAAGTTCCTAAAGGTATATAGTAAACCTTTAGCCTACGCTTTAGCTACCCTTCTTAATATATATTATTAAGCTAAATACTACCTAAAACTATTCTAAAAAGCTAAGGTAGTTATTTTATATAAGCTTAAAAAGACCCCTTTAAAAATATAATATATAGGAGTATAGCGCCTTATTTCTCTTTTAAGTATAATAAGTAAAATCCTTAAAGTAGTAGTAGTAGTATAAATTACCTTTATATTTAAGAAGGGAGGCGCCCTCTTTAACCTTTAAATAGGTAATAAAGTAAACTACTTTATTAAGGTAGCCTTTAGTATTTTAATAGAAGCTATAAAAATAGTATAGTATTATAGTAGGACTATATTACTCCTTTAACTAAATATCTCTATAGCCTTTAATATAATTTACTATAAATAACTAATATATATAATACTTACTACTAAATTACTTATATAAATAGTATAGTAAGCCTAAGCCTTTATTAATAGATAAGAAGCCTATCTAATATTTAAAGGTAAAATAACTACTACCTAACCTATACCTATAGGGGTTTTATAAGGGTCTTTTATATTCTTAATACTATTTTTATTATATATTATACCCTTATATAAAAAACTTAAAATAGTTTACTTTACTTTAGTTTTTAAATTCTTAAATAATATAAATATCTTAGTATATAAATATATAATAAGAGAGATATAAGAACGCCTTAAGACTATATAAAAGGTTTACTAAGAATAGTTTTAAAAATTTAGCCTTTAATTTTATTCTTAAAAAAGCAAACTTATTTATTTTACTAAAAAAAAATAACTAAATATAATATAGGTTTAGCTTAGTAATACTATAATTTAACTAATATAAGCTATATACTTCTTAAGAGTTTAAATATATTATAAACTATAGTAAAAGGTATACTAAAAATAGCTTATAAAAAAGCTTATATACTAATAGCTAGCTTTTACTATATTTATAGTATTTATATAGGGGTGCTTATTATAGGAATTAAGACTCTTATATATATAGGTTATATAAAGCCTTATTATATATAGTATAAGCGTATATTATACCCCTATTAAATAAAGTAATATAGCTAAGAGAATTATAAAAGTATTTATTATAAAATAAACTAAGTGCCTTTAGGTAGTATTAGGCGCTTATAAGGTAATACTATAAACCCTACTTAAGACTAAAATAATAGTACTATCCCTTAATCTCTATCTTAATTACTAAGTTTAGTAATACTATAAATATATTAAAATAAATAGTATAATAATAAAGATTTATATTATATATACTATAGTTATAATATGCCTTTACTATTAAGTAATCTATTAAAAATAAATATAGGTTATAAACTATAAGCTATTCCTAAACTACCTTCTTTTTAATCTTAAGGCCTTTAGTTTAAGCTAAGAACTAGAAAAAGAATAGAAAAATAAGTAGTATAAAAATAAAACTAAAGCCTTTACCTATAATCTATACTAAGACTAATATATAGCTAAATAGAACTTTAACTTCTATTTTAAGGTAAAAATTATTTAACTTTACTACTACCTTACTAAGTTTAAATTAATAGCCCTTATTTAAATATATATAAAAAAGATTAGCTTTAATTACTTTCTTTATAACTGCTATATTCTTAAGGTAGAATTACTAATATACTATTATTAAGGTAAAAAGAAGGACTACTAATATTTAATTATATAGTGCTTAAAATATAACTACCTTTAACTAATAGGCGCTAAAGTAGGATTAATATAAAACTAAAGGGATATTTATATAGCCTTTAACTTACTTATATTAGTAAAATACCTTACCTAATAAATACTTAGCATTAGCTAACTTTCTTAATACTACTTAGCTTTTATATTTTAAAAAAGATAAAAGATTAACTATATAAAGAAGGATAAGGCTTAAGGCAAACTTAATAAGGAGATAAGGGGGATATAGGTAGAAAGGAGCTTATATAGTTATTATATAAAGACTAATAACTATAAATAAATATAAAAAGGTAGTAAAGGGGGGGCTATATTAAGATTAAGCTATAGCTACTTAATTTATTTATTTATAGAAATTATAAAGTAAAAAGGAAAGTAGCTACTAAAGATACTTTAGGTACCTTAAGGGCGGCCCTAAGGGTGCCTTTAGATTCTACTATAGCTCTAAATTATCCCCCCTTTCTCTCTCTTTAAACCCCCCCCTTTCTTACTTATTTTACCTTTATTCTCTATCCCTTTCTCTCTCTCCTTATTATTTTTAGCTAAATTCCTTCCTATAGCTACTATAGCTATTATTACTAATAGGGTATTAGTCTACTTTATAGCTATAGCTAAATATCTTATATAGCTTAGTATATTCTACTTAAAGCCTTTAAAAACTACCTTAGTAATAGTAAAAGTTTAACTTATACTTAGCTTAGTATTAATTAAGCACTAAATAGTCCCTTAAACCTTTTTATATACTTTAAACTATAATATATTAGCTAAGTAAAAATAGATATAGAATTAGACTAAACTTATATTAAATAAGGACTTTAGATTATCCTTATCTTTATTATTATAAGTTACTTAGAAATTAAAGAGAGCCTATACCTTTGCTTAGTAAAAGGTATATATAAGTAAAGGCTGCTTTAGTTAAGGACTATACTAAACTTAAAGTAAACTAAGATAACTTACCTTATTATAATTACGCCCTATTATATAGTATTTAAAATAGGAACTATTAGTGCCTAAATAATTAATAGCTATAATAAACCTAAAAGGGGCCTAAAAGGGAACTTACCTTTTTAATTATAGTAACTTTTTCTTAGATTTTTTATTTATATAATATAAGAATTATAAGGCTATTGCTATTAAGGGCCTTAAAGGGGTTAATATTAAAACTAAGCTAAATCTTAGAATAACTTACTAAGCTTTAATTAGTTTATTAAGGTATAGTCTTCCCTTAAAATTATTAGTAGAACTAAAGACTTAAACTAAGCTTATATTAGAAACTAAAGGGAAGAGGGGAGAGCACTTATTAATTTAAGCTTTTACTATAAAAAAAAAGAGGAAAAAGAGGTCCTTAAACCTAAGAGGGAGGGCCTTATTTATAGAAAAAGACTTAATTCTTTAAATTACTTATTAGTAAGCTAGTTTTAATTAGGAAATTAAAGAGTAGAAATATAAAAGTGTAGTAGTACTAATAAACTCTTACCTTAAACTTAAACTAAACCCTTAGCTTATTTATACTAAATTAGTAACTATATACTAAATTAATAACTATATTTCTAATTAAGTAAGTTTAATAATATATTACTTAATATAAAACTACTATATAATATATCTTAAAAGTATTAAATAGAAGACTAATATAGACTTCTATTAGCTTTAAATTAGACTATACTTAAATATCTTTAATATATATTTAGACTATATATCTTTAATATATAAATTATATATGCCTATTATATTAATCTTTCCTTAGCCCTTTTAGTAACTATAGCTGCTAACTTAGCTAGTAGTATACTATATTTTATGCGCTAAAACCGCTAAGATCCTATATAAGGGCCCTAATTATAGGCTAATATATAGTAGTATATAGGTTTTCCTCCTTACTCTAAGGTTTTTCCTATATAGTAAAATAAGCAAAGGTACTAGAAAGTAGCTCCTAAAGCTATCTAGTGTAATTTAATAATAATAATAATAATAATAGTAAATATAGTTTTAGTGCTTTAAATATCTAAGTCTTTATAATTAAGCTAATTAAGCTTTAGTAAAAGCTTTAAATTCTAAAAATAGTTAATTAAGTAGTAGTTTAAGCAGTGCTTATATAAGACTTTCTAATTTTATATATACCCTTCTTTTTACCTCTTTTTAATCCTTAAGCTTTAATATAGTGCTTATATACTTAAAAAGCTTTTTTTTTACTACTTTTTTTCTTAAATATTATTTAAAAAGGTAGCTAATTCTTTAAAGACTAAAGAAGCAGGCTTTCTTTATACTAACTGCTTTAACTAAGTATTATTATTACTATATATAAGAGTAGTTATTTTGCTTTCTATAGTAATAGGTATATATTTATTACTTAATATTATTTTGCTACCTTTTATAGTAAGTGCATTTTCCTTACTTAATATTATTTCGCTACCTTTTATAGTAAGTGTATTATTATTACCTAGGTCTTATATACTAATAGGACTAAGCTTAATATTAGTATCCTTAAAGCTTAAATAAGTATTATTTTAATAGAATTCTAAATTAGCTTTTAAAGGCATTAAGTTTAAGATTGCTTAAAGAGTTTAAAGTCTTATACTTTACTTTAATAGCTAAAGAGATTTATTAATTATTAAGTCTTTATTAAAGTAAATAAGTCCTTTTTATTATAAGCTTAAGGGCGCCTTTACCCTTAAGTTTAAACTTATTAAGAAAGAAGGTACTATATATAGTAATCTCCTTAATAATATAAGTAAATTAACCTTTTTATTAAGTTTAGTATTAATTTATAACGCTTAAAAAAGTGCTTTTAACTTAGGAATTAATTATACTTTTATACTTTTTATATATATATTATAGAATATTAACTTATTAAAGGTTATATTCCTTATTATTATTACCTTTTTTAATAAAGGGATTTATATTTAATAGATATTTAAAGCTATATAGCTAACTAAATACCTAATATATTCCTTAAGGCTTATTTTAAAATACCTTTAATTATAATCTACCTTATAGTCTTTTATTATTAAATATATATAGTATTTATATATATATAAACCGCTTTAATCTAGCTTTAAGTCTACTATAGGCGCTCTTATTAAAAGCTAAGTATTATTATAAAACTAGCTCTTAAGGACCTTAATAAAGGACTTTTATTATAATTACTATATTAAACTAATATTATATAGAAAAGTAGCAGCTTATATACTCTTTAACTATAGATTTAATAGAAGCTATATATTAGTAAGTATTATAATAGACTTTATTATAATTATTTAGTTTACTCTTTTTATACTACTATTTAATTTATATATATATAGTAGTAAGTATTTTAATTCTATACCCTTAAAGTAAGCTTAAGCTTTAAAAGCTATATTACTTTACTTTAAGATTACTATATACTTATTATTTTACTTAAATTTTATAATTAAAAGTCTAAATTAATATAATACTTATTATTTAAAGTAAATTAATATATTAAAAATAGTCTTAAGGGATTTATTAAATAGTATATATATTTATATTATTTTACTATACTTATATTTAAAAATAAGCAGCTACTTTATACTATTAAAGCTTTTAAAATAATCTTAAAGATTTTAATAAACTTATTAAAAAGGTCTTAAAGACTACCTTTTTAATAGCTTATAAGAGATAACTTACTTTATATATATAAGAGTATAGGTTTTATATTTAGCCTATACTATTCCTTTAATTTATACTTCTTTTATATTTATTATAAGCTTTTTAAGTAAATTCTTATTAAAATAGCTAAACTATAAATACTAAAGTCTTTCTTTATTAATATATAGTAAGCTTAGGTCTTTACTAAGTCTTTAATACTATAAGCTTTAAGTATATATATTTTCTAATTAAATTATTAAATATATTACTAAGGGAATAGTAAGAATAGTTATTTATAAGGGCTTTATTAAATAAAAGGAAAGAGGCTTATATTTAAGAAAGATAATATTATACTTTTAAATTAATTTAGTAAAGACTATACTTTTCTTAAAGGTTTTAAAGTATAGTAAGCTATTTATTTTATAATATTAAACGCCTTTTTTAAAAAGCTAACTCTTTAATATAATATTAATATAAAAACCCTTAATAATAGCTATATCTTTTAAAGTTAAGTCTTTAATTTAAGTACCTTTTATACTATTTAAAATCTTCTTAAGTATATAAATTCTTCTTTTAATAATCTAAAAAGAGGTTATTTTAGCTTTAAAATAGTCTCTATTAATTACTTTAAATATTTTAAGCTTAAAAAGGTTAATATTATTAACTATATATATAGCATTATAATTATTAAAAAGTATATTTTAAGAAAGTATATATCTTTAGTTCCTTAGTATAATAAAGACTCTTTTTAATAGTTACTTTACTTAAATTAGCTTAAGGTTTAAAATTATAATAAATATATTACTAAGGAAATTTTTATTAAAAGTTATTAGCTACTCTTTTACTTTTTATCCTTCTTTCTTTATTTAAGTATATAGCTACTTATATTCTAAGCTTTTATAGTAAGACTTTATCTTTTTATATACTTCCTTTAAAGGAATTTTATTAAGTAAAATATTTTTATTAGTTATTATATAAAAAAGGTTTCTATAAGCTTAAGGCTATTACTTATATTAATATTTTCTATAAAAGCACTTATAGCTTTTTCCTTTTTTTAATCCTTTACTCCCTTTAAGGTCCTTTAAGTGTTTACTAAGTATAGTATAAATACCTCTTTTAGCTAAGCTATTAAAGATATAAGATACTATATAATATTTTATAAACTTATTAGCTATACTATATAATATTATAGTTTTTAAAAGGTTATTAGTATACTTAAATAGCTTTATAAGCTTTATTCTTACCTAAGTAAGCTTAAAGTATATATTAACTACTTAAATAAAATTATAAATTATATTAAGTCTTTAAACCTTATTAATTTTATAGTAAAGGGCTTTTAAATAAAGCTTATTTTAGCTAGCTATTTAGTTATTAAGTTTAATATTAATATACTTAGCTTTTTAAAGTAAAGCTATATAATATATAAAGATCTTTAACCTTATAATTATCTCTTTAAGTAAAAATCTCTCTTTAAGGTACTTAATAAGTTTATAAAAAAAGACTTTATCCCTTTTAGTCTTAGCTTTAATAGCTTTAATTACTACTAAATAAATACTAAGATTAACTAAGTTAGAAATCTATATATATACTATATATTTATAGTTATTTAATACTTTATATTTTAGTATTTTATAATTAAATTTAAGTATATAAAATATAATAAAGTCTTAAACTATAAAAAAAAGGTCTTTAGTTTACTTTTTTAATAAAAGGTTTATAATTTTTTTAAATATAAGGCTTATTAGCTTTTTTAAATAATTAAAAGCTTATTTTAAAAGCGTAAGATTTACTAATTTTTAAATTTATTAACTATTTACTATATTTTTAAAAGCTATAAACTATTTAGTTTACTACTTAATTAAGTTAAGTATAATAATAATCTTAAGGGTTTAGGAATTCTTAAAGTTTATTATAAAAAAAGAATAAAAAGAAAGGATAAAAGTATTAAGTATATAAATCTAATAATAATAAAAGCTTTAAATATATATATTTAATAATATAGATATATAGGTATAGTATAAGTTATAAGGAGTTTAGTTTTAACTTTCTTTTAAGCTTATAACTTTAGTATATATAATATATAATAGTATAGATAATTAAGTAATTAAGTAATTATTCTATCTAAGCTATATTTTATATATAAAGGAAAATAAGTGCGCGTTTTATAGGCTAGGAGATAGCCCTCGCTAGGCGCGGTTTTACTATTATCCGAGCTTAGGACTCACGACACCTATGCTCCCCGGGCAACAACTTTGGTGGACCACTTTCCTGTCACATGCTGCCAGACGCCGACCCCGGCCGGACCCGACGTGCTGGATAGACGATGTGTGAGGGAGGAACGATGATGATGAGCCTGCACTGGAAACCGAAAACTCTTCGCAAATCCATTGACATGGTTTCCGGGGGACGCTGGAGATGCTCTCGGCTCCGTTCGATAAGCAGGACCTTCTCCACGACTGGCGGACGCAATGACGCGCGACCAAGCCAGGCGCCCTTCCGTTTGGCCGTCGTCGGATCAGGCCCAGCGGGCTTCTACACGGCCAACCGGGTCATGACTAGAATTCCCAGTGCACGTGTTGACATGTTTGAGTCGTTGCCTGTTCCATTCGGCCTTGTTCGCCATGGCGTTGCTCCCGACCACCCGGAGGTCAAGGTATGTTGAGAAGGAACCCCAGCAAGTCTCAGGCACCAGAATAACGTGTCGTATCAAAGAACTGTCAAGACAAGTTTGAGCAGGTGGCCTCCTCTCCCACATTCAGCTTCTTCGGCAATGTATCCGTCGGACAAAAGGCCTCCCATGGTGACCAATGCAGCGTGAAGCTCCAGTCCCTGATGCACCACTATGACTGTGTGCTTCTAGCCTATGGAGCATGCCAAGATAGAAAACTCGGCATACCCGGGGAGTCGACGTTGCAAGGCATTCTCTCTGCTCGGCAGTTTGTCGGCTGGTACAATGGGCTCCCCGAATGCTCAAGTCTGGAGCCGCCGCTGGACGAGGCTGAGGACGCTGTCATCATCGGACATGGCAATGTTGCGCTTGATGTAGCCAGGCTTCTCTTGGAAGACATCGATATCCTGCGGAAGACGGATATTGCTGGTCATGCGCTGGACACGCTGTCACGAAACCGGATCAAACGAGTTCATGTTGTCGGGAGGAGGGGTCCAATGCAGGTACGTGCATAGTCCGTCTTTTGCGAAAATATCATTCTAAGACTGCGAGCCTGTTCCAGAGTGCCTTTACGATCAAGGAAGTGCGCGAGTTGATGAAGCTCTCTCATGTCGCCTTCCACCCAATTGACCCAGCATTAATACCACATGATCTGCAAACGCTGCCTCGCGCATCTCGACGCTTGATGGAGCTCCTTCTGAAAGGTTCCGCAAAATCCCCTGATGAAACGCCGAAATCATGGCATCTCGACCATTGCCTATCTCCGTCGCAGTTTCTCGGACGCAAGAGCTTGCCAGCGACAGTGGCTGCCACTGAATTCAATGTGATGAAGTTGAGCAAGCCCCACGATCCGATGTCGAAGTCTTTTGCGACAGACCAAACCATTCTCCTGCCTTCAGACATTGTATTCCGGTCTGTAGGTTATAAATCGGTGCCACTGCCGGAATTTTCCGAGATTGGTATTCAATTTGACGAGACGCGGGGAGTCGTCATCAACGACGGTCTCGGCCGTGTCACACGGGCGCTAGTAGACGCAGACGCGTCGTTTCTGAAGCAACTACCGGGCCTGTATTGTGCCGGCTGGGTCAAGAGGGGGCCGACAGGTGTGATCGCCTCGACAATGGAAGATGCCTTTATCACTGCCGAAGCTATTGTGCAAGACTGGGTGTCCGGAGTCCCGTTCCTCAGATCGGAAAGAGATGGAGAGGCTCTAGGTTGGGAGGGGCTGAAGCACGAGGACGGAGTTTGCGCAGAGCTTGCCGTCTCCTGGGACCAATGGTTGCAGATAGACAGAGCCGAGAAGCAGCAGGGTGAAGGACGCGGCAAGCAGAGAGAAAAGTTTTCAAGCATTAAAGATATGCTCGCGGTCTTGCGATGACGACAACGGCAATACATGGTTTGCAACGCAGTACGTTTTCATTCACAAGACTATCAGCTAGTCTTTACTTTCTGTGTAAGCTCCGGAACCTTCTCGAACAAGTCGCCTACGAGACCGACATCTGCGACTTGAAATATCGGTGCATCTGCATCCTTGTTAATGGCAGCAATCACTTTGCTGTCCTTCATACCCGCCAGGTGCTGAATCGCGCCCGATATGCCGACAGCCATGTAAAGTTGCGGTGCCACGACCTTGCCTGTCTGGCCAACCTGGAGGCTATTGTCCGCATAGCCACTATCAACAGCCGCGCGGGAAGCGCCGACAGCCGCACCCAGTGCGTCAGCCAGAGGCAAAATGACCTTGTCAAATTCCGCCTTCGACTTTAATCCTCGACCACCAGAGACAACCTTGGAAGCTGAGCCCAAATCCGGGCGATCGGATTTTGCTAGGTCCTCGGATACCCATTCTGCTGACGCCCCAACGTTCGGGTCAACACCCTCAACGATCTTGCCGGAACCTGACTCTGGCGTAGCAGGGGCAAAGGCTGTGCCACGTATTGTGATGATTTTTATTGGATCCGAGCACTCAACAGTAGCAATGGCGTTCCCTGCATAAATCGGTCGTACAAAAGTCTTTTCATCTTCAATAGCAGTTATATCCGAGACCTGTTGAGAATCCAACAATGCCGCTACCCGAGGTAACAGGCTCTTTCCAAAGGCTGTGTGTCCTCCAATAACATGGGTGTAGTTGCCCTTTTTAATGTTCTCTGTTAACAAAAGCGCGAATGTTTCTGGAAGACCCTAAGGAATAGTCAACATGAATGCTTGTGGAATTTGGATACAGACGCCCGACCTTTTCGTATACTCCATTCTCAACCTTGATGATCTGGTCGACACCGTCTACCTTTGCGGCTTCTTCAGAAGCAGCAGACACATTGGCGCCCGCAAGGAAGCCATGAACTGTTCCGCCTATCTTCTTAGCCGCCGTCAGGGTGTTCAAGGAACCTTGCAGAAGTTGGCCATCACGCTGTTCCAGGATAGCGAGTGTCGATAAGAGTCGACTTCTACTGATAGCCGAATAATTGGCGCTCGATGAAATACGGAGGCTGGTAAAACGTTGGAAAAAAGTATGTCTCGCGAGGCCAAGCATGATTGCAGATGATGAAACACCCCTGCGAACTCAAGTTTGGAACTGCCCAGAAACTGTTCTTTAGATGCAATGATGAAGTCGCGTGGACGCGGTCCCGAATTCCTAAGTACTTACCTAGTTTGTTGGTGACTTGCCGTCAATGACTGCTATCACGTGATTCCATCCGACGGTTGCCGCCGAGGTTGTCTTTGACTCTAACTCTGTTGCATATCACGTGGACGGCTCACGTGCTTCGGCTGGGTAGGACATTCATAATTGGAGGTTCTTCTTTTAGTTTGCACTGTATGCGCTCCTTGGTCGATCACCTCGTTCCTGGTCGCGCCTGGATTCATACCGAAACGCTTCTTATGATTGCAGTCCAGCCGTCTTATTTTCTCGACAATAGCTGCGTCTTTGTATCCCCCCATTTGCAATATTGCTCCTCCCACTCGCAGCCTCGCACGTCAATCTCGCATTGTCAATGGGACGCGACGCGTATCGGGAGCCTCCACCATCGCTTTGAGTTTCCTAACTTACGATAAATACCAAGTTGTTCTGAAATTATGGAGGACTCTGCCACGGTCGAGTCTCCAGCCAACGGCGCATCGCCGAACACCACCTCGATTTTGGCCCAGTCCAGCCTACAAGCGGATGGCGTTTCTAATGAACCGGGTATGACATGCATGGGCAAATTTGCTTTCAAGGGCTTGCACAGCTGACAATTATCCCAGATGTGCGCATGTCCGAGGCATTAGCTGTCGATGCGAATATCAAACAAGATGGCTCAACAGGCAATGCGGGGTCCATCGCAGATGTCGCCCATGTGTCCAGTGGTCCTTCTTCTGCCGCTGTTAATGCGGATGCGGAAATGGGCAATGCGCCGATAGGTGTACTGCCAAACAAGCTCGACTCCGCTGGTGGCGATGCAGCACCAGAAATTCAAGAAAGCCATCTGAAAGAGACTGCGGAAGTTGCTGCCCGCGAGCATCTCATATCTCAAACTCATGCCATCGTCCTTCCCAGCTATAGCACGTGGTTCGACATGAATAGCATTCACGACATTGAGCGCAAGGCTATGGCTGAGTTCTTCAATACTCGAAACAGGAGTAAAACGCCTGCTGTCTACAAGGACTATCGTGACTTTATGATCAACACGTACAGGCTGAACCCCGTCGAATATCTGACTGTAACCGCATGTCGCAGGAATCTAGCAGGAGATGTCTGTGCCATCATGCGAGTGCATGCTTTCTTGGAACAATGGGGCCTGATCAATTATCAGGTAGGTCACCACCTGCTTCAATGAGGTCAATTATGTCAGGAGACTTGTTTCATTTGCTAACATACCATAGGTCGATGCCGAACAAAGGCCGTCGCATGTCGGGCCCCCGTTCACTGGGCATTTTAGAATCATCTGCGATACCCCTCGAGGTCTTCAGCCCTGGCAGCCTTCTGCGGACCCAATTGTTTTGGAAGGTAAAAAAAATCATGATACGGATAAAAAGGCGATGGCGTCAACCGGAATCAAAGGCGACATGAACCTGGAGATTGGACGCAACATCTACGAAGCGAACTCTAAGGGGACTCCGTTGGATAAATCCAGCAGCAAATCCAACGGCGAGTCGACCGCAAACGGAATTCCCAGTGTGGAAAACGGCCCCTCCAACGCGATCGTGAAGGTCAACTGTCACCAGTGCGGTAATGACTGCACGCGCGTTTATTATCACAGCAGCCAGACAGATCCAAGCTCAAAAGCCAAGTACGACATGTGTCCGAATTGCTTCATGGAGGGACGACTACCCTCAAACCATACGTCGAGTATGTACTCGAAGGCAGAAAATCCTACGTATACGTGCTCTATGGATCGAGAGGCCCCGTGGTCGGATTCCGAAACTCTTCGTTTACTCGAAGGTCTTGAACGATTCGACGATGACTGGGGTGAGATTGCTGAGCACGTTGGCACGAGGACACGGGAGGAATGTGTACTTCAGTTCTTGCAGTTGGACATTGAGGAGAAGTACCTGGATTCTGAAGCGCCTATACAACATGCTCCTACCGGTCTATCTCTACTAGGCTCACAGCACGGCCATCTACCTTTCAGCCAAGTTGACAATCCAGTGCTCTCTGTGGTTGGATTTCTCGCTAGCTTGGCAGATCCTGCAAGCACCGCTGCCGCGGCCAACAAATCCGCCGAGGAGCTCAAGAGAGGCCTTCGGAAACAATTGAACGGCAACCAGTCGTCTCGAGACGCAAATAGTCAGAATACCAGTGGTGGAGAAGCGCCAGACCAACAGAAAGGGAAAGCCGGAGATGAGCATGGTGGCGATTCGATGGACATTGACGTACGCCAAGAAGAATCTGCTACCGCTACTACCTCCACAACCGACAGAGCACTTGCGTCTATTCCATTGGCCTCCATCGGAGCTCGTGCAGCAGGCTTTGCATCTCATGAAGAACGAGAAATGACGCGACTTGTTTCTGCAGCCACAAACATTACCCTGCAGAAGCTGGAACTGAAGCTGAAATGTTTCAGTGAGATAGAGGCCATATTGCAAGCCGAAAGGCGTGAGTTGGAGCGAGGACGTCAGCAGTTACTCGTGGACAGACTGGCCTTCAAGCGTCGGGTGGGAAAAATCATGGACAGCCTGAGAACTGCTGCGGCTGTGGGTGGAGATCAAGGCATGCGCATCGCACAAGACGCTTTGAAGGAGAATGCTCAGAGGGTAGCATTTCAAAGCGCGTCAAGTGAGCATTCTCTTCAACCTCCGAGTAGTGGTGGACACATCAAGACCTACGAGGCATGAGCTGAGGCGTATGGGCTTGAACGAGAAACCTTGGCGCTCCGGTAATCTGTTCTTTCTATAGAACGGCAGTGGCATTGCTTTGGGTTGGGCAATGGAGAGAATTGCGTGACGTTTTTTTTTTTTTTTTTTTTTTTTTTTTTTTTTTGGCCATGGTTTTCCTCTGGAAGGGAATGTTTTCATGTCTCATGTACTTTGGTTGGTGCTTGGTACTAATACTGGAATGTACTACTAGCTCAGGAGTTTAGTGTCGCACGTGGCGTCTTCATCCTTTGAATCCATGTGTTTTCCAGTCGAGACACTGGGAGGCGCGTAAACTGTACTTTGTCGCGAGATTGGCAGTCGGCATCGCATCCCAAGTAGGATCGTCCCATCCCCTTTTTTGTGCTGAGCAGGATACAGCCATGTGCCAATTCACTTTGGGGCCTAATCGGAGCGTTGGGAGTTGGTGTTGGTGCGCGCCAGCATGACGTGCTTCGCGGAAAAGTGGAGCCCGTCGTAGGTAAACCAATTGACCAACTCTCATGTTATCTGTCGCCTCAGCCGCCAGGGCCTCGTCGTTTGAAGAATTATTTCCTTGGCCGAGACCGGGCGAATCCCTCATTCTTTTCGAATACCTAGAACCCCCATCTGTCATTCAATTCGACACCACATCACCTATCCCGTCGCTACTTGTCCGACAATGGCTTCACCCGATGCCAAACGCGATAGAGGCCTGATCAAGGGCACTGATCTTGACGGCCACGACTTACCACCATCTCCGGCGTCGTCAAGTCCTCGAAACGGCCGGCGGCGATATGCATTGGCAACTGAACTGGTTTTTACAGAAGGCAAAGACCAATACGGCGCCTCTAGCATTCCCATCTACCAGTCTGCCACATTCAAACAAACCTCGGCTTGTGGAGGTCAGCAAGAATACGACTACACTAGATCCGGCAACCCTACTCGGACATATCTTGAACGGCATCTGGCCAAAATAATGAATGCGAACCGCGCACTTGCCGTCAGCTCAGGCATGGGTGCCTTGGATGTCGTCACTCGCCTACTTCGGCCAGGCGATGAAGTCATCACTGGAGATGATCTCTATGGCGGAACCCATCGACTGCTCACCTACATGGCGACCAATCAGGGTATCGTGGTCCATCATGCCGATACCACCAAGCTTGAGTCTGTTCGAGAACGACTGTCCGAGAAGACCGCCATGGTCCTCTTGGAGACCCCGACAAACCCTTTGATCAAAATTGTCGACCTGGCCTCCATTGCCCGTATGGCTCATGAGGCCAATCCGAAAGCCTTGGTTGTAGTTGACAACACGATGCTGTCTCCAATGCTCTGCAATCCGCTCGACTTGGGCGCCGATATTGTGTACGAGTCAGGGACAAAATACTTGTCTGGTCACCATGATATTATGGCTGGCGTGATTGCCTGCAACGAGGCTGCCATTGCGGACAGGCTCTACTTTACCATCAACTCGACTGGTTGTGGCCTGTCTCCAAACGACTCATTCCTGCTCATGCGCGGTGTCAAGACGCTGGCCATTCGCATGGAAAAACAGCAGGCCAGTGCTCAATCGATCGCAGAATTCCTCGAATCTCACGGCTTTCGCGTACGCTATCCCGGTCTCAAATCACACCCGCAGTATGAGCTGCATTGGTCCCTAGCTCGTGGGGCTGGCGCAGTTTTATCATTCGAAACCGGCGACACAGCCGTCTCTGCGCGAATCGTGGAAGCTACTAGGCTGTGGGCGATCAGCGTCAGTTTTGGATGTGTGAACAGCCTCATCAGCATGCCTTGCCAAATGAGCCATGCCAGCATTGACGCCAAGACTCGAAGCGAGAGGCAAATGCCTGAAGACATCATTCGTCTTTGTGTTGGTATAGAAGACGTGGATGATCTGATTGAAGATTTATCCCGCGCAGTAAGTTTTTTTGCCATTCGTCACGTTGAAATGCTTTATTGACCTAGTACTGCTCAGTTGGTTCAAGCCGGCGCGGTTGCCGTGACCCTGGATGGTTTGCACGCCACCGGGGCTGCTGAGAAGATTGGCAAGCAGCCGCTCACCGCGGATTAGAATCTTCCATTGCGGAAGCCATAAACTATCTGCAAAAGGCGGAACATGTCACAGAGAGACGACTGAATCTAGCTGCCTGAGTACTGATCCGCACCAATGGAAATAGCTACTTTCAAATACGCTGCAGTGCGTTAGACGACTCATGAGCATGGAATTTACGCGAAGGATACTAGGTGAATGCCCGGCATGGGGCCGAGATTGGAGGCACAGTGACCACTCTGGGAGGAGCGCACTTAGACGAGGTATTTGTGCCCCGGGGCCGTGGGAGCCATGGTACAAGGCAATCCGAAGATACTTTCGGTTCCGTTTGCATGTCATGATTACTTCATTAGCACGTTGGCGGCATGGCAAATATTTGCATTCCCTAAGCAAGTAGTAATCTTTTAAGCAAGGAATAGTCTAGCTGTTGAGGCAAGATAACTGAGTAGAAACAAGAGAGAAAAAAAAACCTTCAAGCATATGGCAAGCTACAAATTTCTTCCAAATACTGCCAATTCGCGACTGTAGACGTTGAAAATTTTCATGTTTTCAACACAGAATGATCCGACAAAGCGTTCTCCTTCTCCACCAATCCAAGCATACTGGATAGCTGGTCGCCCATCAGCGTTCATAAGAACATCGCCGTCTGTCATCTTCTCGTGACTATGAAGACTTTCGTAGTACTGAATGGGTCTTCTAGCAATAGTTCCAATCACGAGTGTAGCTCTAGTAAATCCCAGGTCTCTTTGAATTGTTCTGCCATTTCGGTTGTTGTAAACAAATGTCTCCCAGGTTTCATCATTGCCGGTTGGGTCCCAGTAGATTCTTCGCAACTCTTCAGATCCCGGTGGTTCAACAGCAGAATTTTGGCACTCTGACCTGAACAAGGCCAGCTGAGCCATTGGGGTCACGTCTTTTGGCCCATTTAGCATGGTAAATGGCAACTTCGCTATCGACTGCAAAATATATCGCTTCGGTGCGGCGGCTTAACTCTGTTCGCGTCGGGGATAGTAGACCAGATATGACGATGGCCTGTCACACGTGCAAGGTTGCACTCGGCCAACTCAAGGCATCCACGCATAAGGGGTACCTGAAGACCTTAGGTATCCTTGCTTATAGCATATATATATAAGATTTCCGCGGCCTTTAGAACCTTTAAAAGGAACCTAAACCTTTAGATCCCTTAGAGCCTTTAAGAGAGCTAAAGTTAATTATTATTTTAAATAAAATCTTTAAATTCTAAGCCCCTTATTATTAGCCTTTATTATAAATAATTAACTTTTCCTTCTTTTAAAGCAAAATTACCCTACCCCTTACTACTTTATACTACTCTATATTAGGTCTTTCTTAAAAGAACTATCTCTTTAGCCTCCTTAAGAAATTTAACTCCCTTTATTACTTTTTAATAATAACCTTTATAAGTAAGGCTTTTAAAGAGCCTTTATAAGCCTTTTTATCCCTTTTCTTATTAAACTTATTATTATTATTATTTTTTTTTTTAAATTTATTACTTTAAGTTAAAACCTATATTAAATTATACTTTTTTATAATAGTTAGTAAAGTAAAAGTAAACTTACTACTTTAAAAAAGAGTTTTAGTTTATACTTTTTCTTAAACTACTTTTTTATTAACCTTAAGTAAACTATTTAAGAATTTTTAAATTCCTTTAATTAATTACTATCTTCTTTATTACTAAAACCCTACCTTTTTAAATTTAATTAATATTACTTTTCTTTTTATAATATAGTACCTTCTCTTTTAGCTAAAGCTACTATTAATAAGGCTATAAATAAGGCTTTAGCTAAAGTTAAGAAAGAATAGATAGTAATCTATAATTTACCTAACTTTAAAGTAGTAATAAGAGATATACTTAACCTTTCTACTAAGGTTAAGCTAGCCCTCTTTATAAATATCTTCTATTTAAATTAATAGATAAAAAAGGTATATAAAATAATTATTTTTTAAGCCTAAAATATCTAAGTAAATAATTACTAAAACCTAGAAGTAATTAAAAAATACTATTAAAAAGTATATACTTAATACTAAGAACTATTTAATATAGTTATAAGTAGTGTTTTAATTAAATAAGAAGATATAGTTAAACTTTAAAAAGAAATAGAGAAGGCTATTTAATAATTTATTAAGGATATTTATATTTAAATTACTTAGTTTATAAAAAGTAAAACTAAATAAAGATTAGCTATAGTCTATCTCTAATAAATATAGGCCTAAAATACTATAGCTATATAAGCCTTATAAAAGGAGTTATTTAATATAAAATAAAATATTAAAACATAAGTAAACTCTTAAATTTGCTAAGTATATTAATAAGAGAAATAAATTATTAGCCTTTTAGCTAAGTAATACCTAAGCCCTTAGGACTTAAATAAATATATTAAGGCTTAGCTTAATAAATTCTATAACCTTATAAAATTAGTAGCTAAGAATATTCTTAAGAATACCTAAGTAAGAAAGCTTATAAATATAATATAAACGCTTAGTAAAATTAGTTAAAAAGTAATTACTAATTTATTATAAAACACTTTAAAAGTACTTTAAAAACCTTCTGCCTTTACTTTTATAAAAGAAAACCTTTACTTAGTATATATAAAAAGTAGAAGAGAATTCTATAAAAGATTATAATACTTAGGTACTTCTTAATATTAAAACTACCTTAAAGATAAGCTATTTAATAGTAACTTAAACTCTAAACTATCTTAAAGACTACTTAAACTACTAAGTCCCCTAAAACTACCTAAACCCTTATTTAAGGTACTTAGTAATTTAAGTAATAAATAGCTCCTAAGACTTTTAGTATAATTACTAAGCTAAGGCTAACCTATTATTATATAAATTAATTTTATTTAACTTAATAAGCTATTAACTTATAATAAAAAAGATTTAAGTAAATTTAAGCCTTAGTAATTAAGAGTTATAGTATACCTAAAATCCTATACTAAAAGCTTCCCTTTTAACTAAATTAAGATTAACTAAGTAGGATTATTACTAGCTAATAAAGCTTAGATTTAGCACTAATATTAATTAAAGTAGGTTAAAATACTATAAGTAACTAACTTATAAAACTCTTACTCTATTATACTTTAAGAATAGTTTAAAAATACTATAAAAGTATTAAAGAACTATAAATAAATAATAAAATTAAAATACTATAATAATATAGCCTAATACCTTATTAAATTACTTAACCTAAATAACTTAGTAAATTAGTTTAAAGTAGTATTATAAACCTATATCTTAAAGACGCTTCTAAATAAAATAACTTAACTTATATATTCTTAATAAAAAGGACTCTTAAACTTTAATAAAGACTTTTTTAATACTATTTTAAAGGCAGATTAAATATATAAAAATATATTATTTAACCTAAGATTAAATTAATAAGGAAAAGGTATACCTACTTTAACCTTAAAGTACTTAAAGTTAGGCTAACTAAAAGAGTTACTAAATTAATACCTATATAGCTTAAACCTATCCTTAAATAAAGAATAATATAAGTTAAAGGGTATTTAATAATAAACTACTATTAAGGATGCCCTTTAAAGGGTTAATTAAGCTGCTATTAATTACTATAAAACTAATAAGATTAACTATTAGTAATATAGATAGAATACTTATAATACTCTAATATATTACGCTTAAAAAGATATAAATAGAAAAGAGCTACCTTTAGCTCTAAAGGTATTCTTTTTAAAATATAAAGTAAAAGAAAAAAAACTAAAGAAGCCTTTACTAAAGGTTATAAAGATTAGCACTATTACTAATAACCTATTAAAAAGTAAATTCTAAGAACTCTTAGAATCTAACTTAGATTTTTAAATGCTATTTATAAACTATTTAGTAGAAGGAAATAGTAAAAAGGAGAGGATATAATACTTATTTATAGCATAGCTATAGAGCCTTTAGCTAAGAAGCTATCTATTAAGGAGCTATAAGTTAAAAGTAGACCTATAATTAATATAACTTTACTAATTAAAGATAGAGAGGTACTTATTAAAGTATTATTAAATAAAGGTAGTAGTATACTTATATTCTCCTTATAAATAGTAAGGAATTAAAACCTCCCCTTATAAAAAAGAGTAAGCTAAAAAACCCTTTATACCTTTAATAATACCTTAGATATAACTAAGGGGTAGTACTTTATAGCACTATTAATACTAAAGCATTAAAAGAATTACTTTACTAAGCTAACCTTTAAGCTTAGCAACCTTACTAACTATAATATAATTCTACTATATTAGTAAATATAGATCTATTAACTAGCTAACCTATTTAATAAGGATTCTAACTATATTATCTTTTTCTTTTAATACTATTAAAAGTATTATTATAGTCTTTTCTATTTAAAAGAGCCTTATTTAAAGTAAATTATAGTAACTAAAGCTATATTAAATACTACCTTAGCTATAGTCCCTAAAGAATTCTATAAGTTCCTTTCTATTATAATTAATAAAGCTACCTTACGCTTACTTAATTATTAACCTTAGAATTATAAGATTAAACTAAAAGAGGGAATAACTTCTTTTTAAGGACTACTTTATATAATAAGTAAAAGAGAGCTAGCTACCCTTAAGCTATAGCTAAAAACTATATTAAAGATAGGTAGAATTTAGAAATTAAATACACCTTATAGAGCTCCCTTAATATTTACTAATAAGAAAGACTTAAAAGACTTACTAAGGCTAGTTATTAACTTTAAAGGTATTAATAAAATTACTATTTCTATTAAATACTTAATTTTACTAATTTAAGAATTATAAAATAGATTATAAAGCGCTTACTACTTTATAAAGATTAACCTTAAGTTAGGCTTTAACCTTATTTAAATTACTAAGAGGTATAAGTAAAAGATAGCCTTTTATTATAAATATAGCCTATTTAAATATTTAGTTATACCTTTTAGGTTAATAAACGCTTTAGCTACCTTTTAGGCCTTAATAAACTATATTTTCTAAAACCTTATTAATACTAAACTATTAGTTTATATAGATAACCTTTTAATTTATACTAAGAGTTTAGAAGAATATAATAAGTTAGTTAAAAAAGTGCTTTATAAGCTTTTAAAGCATAAGCTAATAGTAGCCCCTTATAAGTACTACTAAAGGGTCTTAAAGCTAGAATTCCTAAGGTATAATATATCTATAAATAAAATCTCTATATTAGATATAAAAACCGCTTATATAAAGGACTAGTAAGCACTTATAAGCTTAAAAGAAGTGTAGAAGTTTATTAGCTTTATTAACTTCTACTACTACTTTATTTAGGATTTCTTAAAGATTATAAAGCCTTTAATAAACTTTATTAAGCTTAATTAAAGAGCGTAGACTTAGATATTTAATATATAATAAGCCTTTAATATATTAAAGACTTTCTTTTCTATAATACTAATCCTAATATATTTTAATCCCTTAAAGCCTACTATTATAAAAGCTAATACTTTAGACTTTATATTAAGAGGAGTGCTTTTATAAAAGGATTTTAATAGTAAATTATATCTTATTGCCTTTTATTTCTAAAAGCTATTACTAGTAGAAATAA
This sequence comes from Claviceps sorghi, assembly GCA_018360135.1. Classification (NCBI taxonomy): domain Eukaryota; kingdom Fungi; phylum Ascomycota; class Sordariomycetes; order Hypocreales; family Clavicipitaceae; genus Claviceps; species Claviceps sorghi. The sequence continues at coordinate 10,046 of SRPV01000029.1, read as the reverse complement.
ATTATAAGATTTATAATAAGAAGCTTTTAGTAATTATTAACTACTTTAAGAAATAAAGGTAATATTTAAAGGGAGCTAAATACTAAATTAAAGTATTCTTAAATTATTATAACTTAAAATACTTTACTAAGGTAAAGGTCCTTAATTATTATTAAGTAAGATAGTTATAAGAACTATTTAGCTATAACTTTATTATTACTTATTAGCTAAAAAAGAATAATAATAAGGCTAATATTTTATCTTAATTACTATAATATTACCCTAAGAAAGGAGCAGAAGATAATTAGCTTATAGTAATAGTTCTATAACTAAAATATTTTATATTATTGCTATTAGTTATATTAATTTAGATTAGTAGTTTAATAGTTTACTATTAAAAGCTTACCTTTATAATATAAGTTAAGAAGGCTAAGTAATATAATAAAGATTACTATAAAGTATTAGAAAAGACTAAGCTAAATAAGTATATAATAATTAAGGTAGGACTACTATATTAAAAATATTACCTTTAGGTATTTAAGCTAATATATAAGGAGATTATAACTTTAAAGTATAATATAAAGGTTATAGGGTATATAAGTATAAATAAAATAATTAAGCTTATTACCTATAACTTTTAGTAGCTAAACCTAGAAGCTATAGTTAGGGAATATAAATAGAGATATATAGAATGCTAGTGTAATAAGATACTATAGTACCCCTTTTATAAATTACTATAGCTATTAGAATTATACTATAAACCTTAGTAATTAGTAGTAATAAATTTTATTATAAACCTTTCTCTTTTAAATAGATATAACTTAATTTAAGTAATAATTAACTTATTTATTAAGATAGCTTACTTTATTCCCTTAAAGGTTAATAGGAAGAAAACTAAGAATTTAATTTATATCTTTATAAAGGAATATTAGTAATACTATAGAATCCTACTAGATATTATTTTAAACTATAACTTAAGGTTTATTTTTAAGCTATAAAAGGATTTCCTTAAGCTTATAAGTGTAAAAAGTAAGATAAGTATAGCCTTTTACTTATAAATTAATAAATAGACTAAATAAACTAATTAAATACTAAAGGTGTACCTAAGAGCGTTTATTAACTATAAGATATTTAATTAAGAAAACCTATTAGCTATAGCTAAGTTTATTTATAATAATTCTTTATTTTCTATATTTAAAATAACTCCTTTTTTTACTAACTATAGTTATTACCTTACTATAAATAACCTACTATTAAAAGCTTTATTAAACTTAAAAAGTTACCTATATATATACTAAATAATATAAGTATATAATAAAGTAAAAAGGTAACTTAAGAAAAGTTATTAATAAATAAAAAAGTAGGTAGATAAGTATTAATTACTACTATTAACTTATAAAAAGAGCTAGCTTATTATACTTAATATAAAGAATATTTATATTAAGCACTTAACTAAGAAGCTTAATAAAAAAATACTTAGCTTATTTTATATAAAAAAGATTATCTCTCTTACTATAGTTTATTTATTTTTACTTAAGAACTAATATATTTATAACTCCTTTTATATCTCTCTTATTAAACCTTTTTATACTAGCTAAAATATTAACCTAAACTAAGTACTTAAAAAAGTAAAACTAATTAAAGCTAAAGACTTTTAAGTAAAAAAAATATATAATACTTAAACTATTAATAATAATATTAAATATTTAGTTAAATAGAAAGGATAGCCTATTAAAAAGTATTAAATATAAAAGCTATATAAGCACTTTATTAGTAATAGAGCTAAGGCCTTACTTAAGTAATTTATAGCTAATAATTTAAGGAAGCTATATAATCTATAAGTTCTTAATACTATAAAAGTATTATAAATGCTTAAGGTAAGTATTTAAGAAGGAGAGGGATTATATTATATATATAAGGTTGCACTTAGTTAACTTAAGGTATCTATATATAAGGGGTACCTAAAGACCTTAGGTATCCTTACTTATAGTATATATATATAAGATTTCTATAGCCTTTAAGACCTCTAGAAGGAACTTAAACCTCTAGATCCCTTAGAGCCCCTAAGAGAGCTAAAGTCGATTATTGTTCTGAATAGAATCTTTGAATTCCAAGCCCCTTATCATTGGCCCTTGTCACATAGCCGGATCGGCGGACTGCAAATCGGTCACGCGAGCTGAAGACATGCCTTTGAGTAGTGTGATGAGTCCAGGAACTCAAGAGGCAGCTTCTAACGCTTCGTCTGACGTCGCAGTTGGTGCAAGTCCCTCTTGCACTGTGTCTGACAGTTGCGATCCTCGCTGTCCTTGTCGCTGGCGTTGGCGTAGAATGGCTCTTTCTCACTCCCGAGACGTTTTTTTGGATCTCTGTGAGCCCAAGTTAACGTACCTCAATAGTATCTTGAAGCCAGAAGAGACATGAATTAGAAAGGGGCAAAGTCGCAAAGCGCGGATCCATCATAGCCTCTTGGAGATCATCTTGATTCCGCAGTGCACCACAAATTGACGCCACTTTTCATCATCGTCGTCCCAAGCGTCATCTGCTTATATCAGATTGTTCCATCAAGTAAAAAACCTTTTCGATGAACGTGACTTCTTCATCAGAAGTGATAACCTCTTCGACATCTGTCTATCTTTTCCAGATCCACTGGACTTTTTCATGAGTGAATCGCAGGTATTTTAGAGTGACGATAGAGTGCAGAACGTCAACGAAACTGGCAAAGGAATCTCCGTATGAACTGGACGATGAAGCCAAAGAGATGTGTGACTCGTCAGAGTCGCTTGACTTGTAAAACGACGTCTGTGGACCCGGATGACCCCGTGTTCGACATCGGGAGGACTCGCCAGCCCAGCATCAACCAAGCATTCTAGATCTTTCTCTGAAAAGACAGACATGGTGTAGTTTGATATGGGTTATTAAATTCCATGCAGGTATATTAATAGAAAGGGAAGTAGAAATTATCTTACCTTTCGCTAAATTGAAGGTAAAACTGAAATGATAAGGGATGTTAAAAAGAAAGAAAAGTTTTGAGGCTTGAATGAAGTGTAGGGGAGGTTGGCCAGGGAGGAAGTTCGCAGGCTGAATGAAAACGAGAGGAATTGGGGAGGGAGAGGAAGAAGAGGAAGGTACGATGGAAGGGTTTACATTTCGGAACCAGCCATTTTCTGGAGCCCGATCATTGGATGTTGGAGACTTGGAAACGAAAAGGAATGAATATGAGTCACAATTATACGAAAATCGTTTTTGCAAGCTTTGTATGGACATACTTGTGCCCATACGACGCTTGTATGTAGTTCAAACCAAAAGCGCCATGGCAAATTCGCGCATGATCCAGTTATTGTTTGAGGCTACGCGCGAATCAGTAGTGTATATAGGGCAAACAGCAAATCTCAGGTTCAGCAGAGCTTATCCTAGGTCTAGAGAAAAGGAGTAAAATAGCAAAATGTCATATACCTAGTATATATTTCGTAATTGAAAATTATATAGTTTTATTTTTTTTTTAAAAAAAAAGAAGAAACAAGTTTAGTAAGTACTAAATATATTCATTATTTATATACTTGGGTTTCATTGTCTCTCTCTCTCTCTCTTTTTTTTTTTTTTTTTTTTTTTTTTCTTTTGCCGAAAATTCTTTGCATTGAATTTTGCTATAGGTACTACGTAGAAAAGAACTATGAGAAATCGAAACGCTCAGGCAGAACCACGGGGGCGACCAGACTCCAAATATAAAGACCGTAACAGACCCAAGCACTGACAATCTTGATCCAACTGGCTGCATATGTACGGCCCACGGTGGCAAAATCACCGTTCTTCGTACTCTCCTCGTATTGCATAGTTAATAAGGTCGAAACCCATGCAGTAGCAAGGAAGAAAACAATGTGGAACATCGAATAGCTGTATTGAGTCCGAAACCGTTCGTCGTCATCAGATGAAGGACCACCCATATCGCTCTCGTCATCAGAAAGTAGAGCATCGGCAGGCAAGCTGCCCTCCTCCACGGCCCGCCTCAGTGCTTCAGCTCTCATCGCCCTTCGAGCACTAGGCTGTTGAGTAACCAAGTCGTGCACATCATTTTCGGGTAATCGTACAGCATTCGAAAGGTTGCCAAGGCCAAGAGTTTGTGTGGCTGCACGAGTTGTCGTATATGCAACGGTCAGCATAGTGACAATTGCACCTATAACGACTGATGTTGTCCTGGTCCCTTGAGCTCGAATCAAGGGGTTGCAATGTTTGTCGTCCGGCTCCATGGATACGGCCGACATTGTGAGGTAGGTGCAATAAACTGCGACCATGGCTGCTTGTGCCAAACCCGCCTTTGGATTGAACTCCTGGATAGTTGGATTGATAGATATGACAGACACCACTATCCAAAACAGCATGTTTATAGTGATTACTGCCTGGTTCATGTGGCACTCATTGTTCGCGAAAAAAAGGTACTGGATCACTGTCATGGCAATGGATCCGACGTACATGGCCAGTGTGCTTCCAATAAGAACAGTACGCCAGAACCGTGAATCTGTATCCTCGATCTGCGCCAAGCAATACTCGGCCCAAGTGTGGGCTAAGTCGACAAGAAGGACTAGACCAAGAATCAAGAATAGCATGGCGCAAATCAGAGATACGTAGTTTCCCCAAAAGATGAAAAATTCATTGGGTATGAGAAAGGCCACCATTATCAGAGCAATCCAAACAATGACTTTAGGCCCCCAGTATCCATTTTGGATCGCGGCACGGGGATGCTTCGACGATGTGACGCCGAACAACAAACAGGCATGAACGATATGGAAGAGGCCGAGTGCGAAATTAATTCGATGTACGGCGAGCCATCCATAGCATTGACCGTTTGGGCAGTTGATCTTGACATAATCCAGTGCCAAATGTTGGAGTTTCTCGATGGCCCAGGGAGTGAGCATGATCCAAGCCAGGATCGAATTCGCTAGAAGAAGCAGAGCGTATGCGATACGTGTAGCAACGCTTTAGAAAAGCATTAGCAGTTGGTTCAGAGTACATAGCATCACGTCATTTCCAGGCAGTAGAAGCCAGTAGTGAGAGATGAAGGCGGAGTTTGTGAGTTTGACATGGCATTGTAGACGAACCTGTTGCCGCACTTGCCACAGGCACTGCACACCATGGAACAAGTCGCAGCACCACAGCAGCTTGCCGCAAATGACAACACCTATCAACTTGACTTGTTAAATATTGATCTGTCAAAGAACAACTCGAAAAGCATGTCACCATACAGTTCCCATGCTTGGAACTGCAAGCAAGGGGAGTGACAAAAGAGCACCCATCGTTAATGAAATCAACCCTGACGCCGGTATATGGAAACGTTTATACTGCTCGTGAATTTGGTCGTGGGTGATGTCAGCGATGTCAGCGGTCGCAATCACGCCTAAGGTGTTGCGACGATGAGGTGTCAGAACCTAGTCCTAAGTGTGTGATTCAGAAACGTGATTAGTCAACAGAGGCTACAGATAAATCGAGAGTTGGTCCCTAAGATAAGTTAAGAGTTGCTCCACTTTTTTCGATTTATCTACCCCCTCTAACAGTTATGCCAAATGGCAGTGACGTCGACGTCAGCCGCTAATCACCATCTAATTTGCCCCACCTGATTGAATTACCACCAACCTTATTGCTCTCCAAATCTCAGACCATTCTGTCATTGAATCACGATAAGAACTAATCCTTGGTTAGCATCAATATCAATTTGACGCCAACAAAGAAGCCTCGTGGCTTCCGTGATTATTGACATGGGCGAACGACGTAGGCTCGGCGATGTCGCCTTAGATATTTTGATATTTGCGGGCATGGTGGGTTATCAAATGCTCGGCGATTTTGTCCTTATCCGTGAACTGATGCTGACTCATTGTGACTTGCAGATGACCGCTGGCCTATATGTAGCCAGAAATTTGTTAACGCCGATATTCAATAATCTTGCGGATCCGGACAAAGAGAAGCATGACCAAACTCGACGACAGGCAAAGGCTCATCTTGAGCGCATCAATCGTCTTCATGCTGGACATAATGACACGATTAGCGTCAATGGCGAAGGCGGTTCCAGAAAGGTCGAAGATCTGGCTTTGAATGAGTATGAAAATTTGGTTGCTTTAGAGATGGTATCGCCAGAAGACATTCATGTTGGGTTCGAAGGTATGTCCTTTTCCCGCATTTCGATATGTGGATTACTTAGGAGCAGTCCTGACTGTCGTCTTGCTGTTAGATATTGGGGGTCTGGACTCAATTATCGAGGAGCTCAGAGAATCTGTCATTTATCCACTCACGATGCCTTACTTATATTCTCACGCGGCGGCTCTACTCTCGGCTCCTTCCGGCGTTCTTCTGTTTGGGCCGCCCGGTTGCGGGAAAACAATGCTTGCAAAGGCTTTAGCACATGAGAGCCGTGCGTCATTCATAAATCTCCACATATCGACAATGACAGAGAAGTGGTATGGCGATTCCAATAAAATAGTCCGCGCCGTTTTCTCCTTGGCTCGCAAAATGCAGCCAGCGATTATCTTTATCGACGAAATTGATGCAATTCTGGGGACGCGCAGAAGTGGGGAGCACGAAGCCAGTGGCATGGTCAAAGCCGAGTATAACTACACCTTCCCTACCAGTTGTAAAGTCCGATAACTCACATCGAACATCAGGTTTATGACACTGTGGGATGGTCTCACGTCGGCCAACTCATCCGGAATTCCGGCACAGATCGTCGTCCTAGGAGCAACAAACCGAATCAACGACATTGACGAAGCGATTTTGAGACGCATGCCCAAAAAGTTCTCTGTTCCACTTCCAGCTCTTGAACAGCGACGAAGAATCTTGCAACTTATTCTGCAAGATGCCAAAATAGATCCAGAGCATTTCGATTTAGACCGGGTGGCAAAAATTACGGCAGGATTATCGGGCAGCGATATCAAGGAAGCATGCCGAGATGCTGCTATGGCGCCAGTGCGCGAATATATGAGACTGCATAAGAAAGAAGGGCAACAGATTGGCTCTGTAGACCCAACTCAGTATCGAGGTATCAGAACTGAGGATTTCGCTGGACAATTTGTAGAACACAGCTTTTCGAGCCAACACGAACCACTCACTTCTGATTAAAATAATCCTAGTAGTATCTCTTTCATTAGATACGTATAATGCTGAGAATAACTTATAGTGTTAAAATAGAGATTTACTATATTGTTATTTTACTAAAGAATATTTGTCTTTTACATAGCTTTGGTTTTAAACTTTAAGTGATACGTGGTAAGGAGTCCGCTAATATAAGGCAGACTCCGCCATAAAGTCTAGGAAGTTAATGATTATTAAACCTATAACTAAGCACCTAACTGTGACTTTATATATGTTATATTTTATAACCCTTTATGACGCATTACATAAGCTGCTTATACTAATAACTTACGTGTAGTATCCCGCACGTAACATTAAGCATTTAAGTATAATTTACATTATTATTATTAAATTACACTAAATAGCTCTAGAAGCTACTTTTTAGTACCTCTGCTTATTTTACTATATAGAAAAAACCCTAGAGTAGGGAGGAAAACCTATATACTACTATATATTAGCCTATAATTAAGGCCTTTATATAAAACTTTAGTAGTTTTAGTATATAAAATATAGTATATTATTAGCTAAGTTAGTAGCTATAGTTACTAAAAGAGCTAAGAAAAGATTAATATAGTAGGCATATATAATTTACGTGTTAGAGACATATAGTTTAGATATATGTTAGAGATATCTAGGTGTGGTTTAGTTTAAAGCTAGTAGGAGTCTACGTTAGTTGCTTGTTTAACACTTTTAGGACGCGTTACGCAGTGGTTCTGCGTTAGGTGACGCATTATTAGACTTACTAATTAAAGCCTAGTAAGTTGTCCTAGGGTCTAGCTTAGTTCTAGTACTAACCCCCTTAGGGCCCTTAGCAGCGATAGCCCTATAATTTTTGCATTATATAGATAAAAAATCTAAGAAAAAGTTGCTATAATTAGAAAGGTAAGTTCCCTCTTAGGCCCCCCTTAGGTCTATTATAGCTATTAATTGTTTAGGCATTAGTAGTTCCTATTTTAAATATTATATAATAGGGTATAATTATAATAAAGTAAGTTATTTTAGTCTACTTTAAGTTTAATATAGTTTTTAACTAAAGTAGCCTTTACTTATATATACCTTTTATTAAGTAAAGGTATAAGCTCTCCTTAATTTCTAAGTAACTTATAATAATAAAAATAAGGATAATTTAAAGTCTTTATTTAATATAAGTTTAGTTTAGTTTTATATCTATCCCTACTTAGCTAATATATTATAGTTTAAAGTATATAAGGAGGTTTAAAGAACTACTTAGCACTTAATTAATACTAAGCTAAGTATAGATTAAACCCTTACTATTACTAAGGCAGTCTTTAAAGGCTTTAAGTAAGATATACTAAGCTATATAAGATATTTAGCTATAGCTATAAAGCAGACTAATACCTTATTAGTAATAGTAGCTATAGTAGCTATAAAAGGAAACTTAACTAAGAATAATAGGGAGAGAGAAAAGAGAATAAAAAATAAAAGTAAAATAAGTAAAAAGAGAGAGGGTTTAAAAAAAGGGAAAGGGGGGGTAACTTAGGGCTATAATAAAACCTAAGGGCGCCCTTAAAGCTGCCTTTAAAGCACCTAAAGTATCTTTAATAGCTATTTTCCTTTTTACTTTATAATTTCTATAGATAAATAAATTAAGTAGTTATAGTATAATTTTAATATAGCCCCCCCTTTGCTACTCTCTTATATTTATTTATAGTTATTAGTCTTTATATAATAACTATATAGGCTTCTTTCTATCTATATTTCCCTTATCTCCTTATTAAGTCTGCTTTAGGCTTTATTCTTTTTTATATAATTAATTTCCTATCTTTTCTAAAGTATAAGGGCTAAATAGTATTAAAGGAGTTAGCTAATACTAAGTATTTATTAGGTAAGGTATTTTACTAATTTAAGTAAGTTAAGAGCTATATAAATATCCCTTTAGTTTTATATTAATCCTACTTTAGCGCCTATTAGTTAGAGATAGTTATATTTTAAGTACTATATAATTAAATATTAGTAGTCCTTTTCTTTACCTTAGTAGTAATATATTAATAATTTTACCTTAAAAATATAGTAATTATAAAGGAAGTAATTAAAGCTAATCTTTTTTATATATATTTAAATAAAGGCTACTAATTTAAACTTAATAAGGTAGTAGTAAAGTTAAATAATTTTTACCTTAAAATAAAAGTTAAGGTTCTATTTAGCTATATATTAGTCTTAATATAAATTATAGGTAAAGGCTTTAATTTTATCCTTATACTACTTATCTTTCTATTCTTTTTTTAGTTTTTAGCTTAAACTAAAGGCTTTAAAATTAAAAGGAGAGTAGTTTAAAAATAGCTTATAGTCTATAACCTATATTTATCTTTAATAGGTTGCTTAATAGTAAAGGTATATTATAACTATAGTATATATAATATAAATCCTTATTACTATACTATTTATCTTAATATATTTATAGTATTACTAAACCTAGTAGTTAAGGTAGAGATTAAGGAATAGTACTATTATTTTAGTCTTAAATAAGGTTTATAGTATTAACTTATAGGCACTTAATACTACTTAAAGGCACTTAGTTTATTCTATAATAAATACTTTTATAATTCCTTTAGCTATACTACCTTATTTAATAAGGGTATAGTATATACTTATACTATATATAATAAGGCTTTATATAATCTATATATATAGAAGTCTTAATTCCTATAGTAAGCACCCCTATATAGACGCTATAAGTATAGTAAGGGCTAGCTATTAGTATATAAGCTTTTTTATAAGCTGTTTTTAGTATACCTTCTACTATAGTTTATAATATATTTAAACCCCTAAAAAGTATATAGCCTATACTAGCTAAATTATAGCATTACTAAGCTAAACCTATATTATATTTAATTATCTTTTCTTAATAAAATAAATAAGTTTACTTTTTTAAAAATAAAATTAAAGGCTAAATTCTTAGGACTATTTTTAGTAAACCTTTTATATAGTTTTAA